>JAODAL010066043.1:0-17946 GCA_025379985.1 Phyllomedusa bahiana
GGGAGATAAACCTTTTCCTAGGATGTTCACCAAGTGGGAAGAGGATTTTCTGAACCAAGATACACAAAAATTTTTAGCGGGTTGCCCATGAACAAGATTTAAAATC
This sequence comes from Phyllomedusa bahiana, assembly GCA_025379985.1. Classification (NCBI taxonomy): domain Eukaryota; kingdom Metazoa; phylum Chordata; class Amphibia; order Anura; family Hylidae; genus Phyllomedusa; species Phyllomedusa bahiana. The sequence goes on from JAODAL010066043.1 coordinate 107, forward strand.
AAAATAAAAAAATGGCAATACAAATTTTATCGATTGGCACATCACCCCAATTGTCGTTTTAAATTACCCCCTCCACTATGGGTCCAGATCACCTTACCGCTTACTCTAAATGGAATGCACCCTCTACACATTGGTGCCATAGTATCTGACCTTGTCCTTACACTAGATCTGGTTCATCTACTGCAATTCAAATTATTTCTAGACCCTATACAATTATGGTTTCATAATCTCCCCCGTAACACTCGACCGCCCAAAATAGGGAAAAAACTGTTTTTAACAAAAATGTTAAAAAGTTTTCAACATCATCGATCCCCGAAGTTATCCATTCTGTAAAATATTATCGTGAAATGGACAAAACCGAGATGATCAAAAGGAAAGAAAAATCTTATTTGCCACTTTATCTCCCCAATAGAAATCAAACAAGTTATGCAACCTCTCTTACTTACCTCTTGGTATCTTTCCTCAAAACTTGCTGGTGTCTTGATGTCTCAGCTAGTTAATGGTATTTATATTCCTATCCTTGCAGTTGAAGCCTCGCATTGACCTATGTAATTCCTAGTCTAAACCGAGCCCATTTTTATACCATCCCATATACTGTCTGTTCTCTTGTCTAATTTTTTGACTTTGTTTCTTTTACTCCCAAATTTAATTCATGACAAAAACCTCATGTCTTCAAAGCATAACTTACTTTAGGTGTGATACTTCAGATTACATTTTACTTTTTTTAAGGGCCGTTCACAGGGCTTATTCGTACGTTTTCCACCGTACGCGTCAAATTCGCCAAAAAGGGCTGAATTCGCCCATCATTACGGAATCCACATTCTCATAGAAACTATGGATTCCGCCTTCTCCCCACTCGCGAATACGCCAAAGGGGGAGAAAGTGACATACTTATTTACGGGTGTACGCGCCCTTGAAAAATGAGTTCTAGGGGGCCGCGAGCTGCTGGGCCCCCCCCCCCGCCCCGCTGATGGGACCGGGGATAATTGCGGGGCGAAATCCGTCCCCGCAATTACGTCGGCAATAAGCCGTGTGAACATTGCCTTATTTTTATCAGTAGCGTTACAGTCTTTCCATTGTCGTTTAAGCCATGTATTACGGCACCTCTTATACTGAAAATTCTAATAAAATAAAGATATATTTAAAAAAAATACAATTGTGAAAACCCAATGGGTCACAACAGCTGGAGACCTAACAATAGCCCCCCATGACTTTTTGCCTACTCTTTTATTATTAGGGGGACTGGCAATTGACACATAGTTTGAACACCAAACATCTTTTACACAGCTCACTTTTATATATATAAATATATAAAAATATTATATTATATAAAAATTATATATATATAAAAAATAAAAAATATAACACCCACACACACATATAACAACATATATAATTAAAAAATATATTTGATAAGTGAAAAATATAATATATACACACCACACACAATAACAGTCTCTTGAAAAAAAAAAAATAAAAAATATTTTATATATTTTTATTTTCCAAGGGGGACCACATATATGGTGTATGTATAAAATTTTATATATAAAATAATATATTTATAAATAAAATAAAATATAAATATTATATATTTTTTAAATATATATGTGTGTGTATATGTGTGTGTGTGTGTATATAAAAATGTGTGTGTGTGTAATATATAATAAATAAATAAATAAATACACACAAACAATAAATTTTAAAAAAAACATAAACACAAACACACAGAAAATTATATAAAAAAATAAATTTAAAAATATATAATATATTTTAAAAATATTATATTAAAAAATAAAAAATACATAAAAAAACACACCCCACAAAAAATTTTTATGTGGTCTCTTGGAAAATAGGTAAAAAAAAAAATGCTTTTTTAATTTAAAAAATTAGCTGCCCCCCCAAAAATAGTGTCCCCAAAATTCCATCTTTTGGGGAAAAAAAAAAAAAAAAGCCTTTTGGGAAAGCCAAAAAAAACAAAACCCAAAAAATTGTTGGGTTTTCCCTTGAAGGGGATTTTTCATTTGGTGAAAATTTCCCCTTTTAAACCCTGTGGGGGATTGCCCTAAACCGGCTATAGGGGTTTAGGCCTACCCAAAACACAACCCCGCCCCCGCTATTTTTTTAAACTCCCCTAGAAAAAGAACAGAGGGGAAAAAAGGGTCAAAAAGGGGGAATCCTCTCCCCTTGGGGGGAAACACCATTTCGGTGATTTGCAATTTCAAAAACTCCACACGCCTAAATGGCGCTCTCCCCAAAGGTTTGATATTTCCCTTTCCCTTTTCCCCCCATTCCTCCCACCCTGCCAGCCATACCCTCTGCTCTGCACTGAGAGGACAAAAACCCCAAAACAGCTGCTTCGATGAGTGAAGCAAAAAATGTCTAATATTCCCCCTTTTTCTTTTTTAAAAAACCCCAAAATGACCAAAAACAAATTGGGGGATTTGTTAATCCAAAGAGGGGCCCTCAAGCTCCTAGCCCTTTCCCAAAAATGCCTTTTAAAAACAGAAGAACTGCGTAAAAACGTCAACATCCCTTTACTACGGCCAGATCACAGCGAGCTGAAAGCTTCAGAAGGGAATTTAAAAGACCCCTTTTTGGGGTTAAAAGCCTTTAAAAAAAATAAAACCTCGAAAGCCATTTACAAACCCCCCAAAATGAAATAACCATATCCCGTATACAGACCCCCGCAAAGCACCCGCACCTTAAAGGGGCAAATCAGGGGTTAAAACCCGAAGTGTTACCCTTTTAAAAACCCCTCAATCAAAGCAAACCAATTTACAGGCCCTGAGTGTTTAGGAAAGCTTTTCATTTTGTTGGGAAACATAATTCTGTACGGGGAAGGCTTGCGTGGCCTCTCCGTTTTAGTCTCATCCTTTAGTGAGTCCGAGCTCTCCGCCCGGATGGTGCCTGTGCCCGCCGAAAAAAACAAGAGCAAAGTTGAATTCACATAAGGGTTATTCCCATTATAACAAATGCTTGGAAACATTACTTTCTCTAATGTAATTGACAGATCTGCTCCGTTCACTTAGGGTATGTTTCCCCAGAAATCATTTCGGGGGCCCTTTCGCTGCGCATTTGCATTCTAAAACGCCCACATCGCCCCAAATTTTGGGAATTTATAGAGGTAAGAATTACTTTCCGGGCTCCCCCGGTGTACAAAAACGATGATAATTTTAAAAATGGGGGGAAAAAAAGTTACATGAAAGATGAGGGGTGGGAAAGGAGCCCACCCCCGGGGGCGGCCCCCCCGGGTTGAAAGGGGGGCACTTTTAAAAAACACGGGTATTGCGAAACCTACGAAAAGCTCCCCAATACGCTGTGTAACATAAAAACCCCTTTCAAATTTGAAGAGCTACCTCTGATGTAATTATGGTTCCTGACCACCCAAGAATGATTTCATTGGCGGCTGGGAGAGCTGGTAGCCGGGATCTTGAAATGTGCATATGGGCGGGTGCGCAGTTCCTCCCGACCAACCCCCCCCAGAGCGCCCAGGGCAAAGCAAAAAGCGTCCCCGGGCAGTAATTTTCTCACCGCAGGTCCGGACAGGGGTTTTGCTTTTCGGAGAACAAAGCAGGGTTAAACCGCCCCAAACTTTTTAAAGCTACGGGAAATTCCCCTAAAACAAATTTAAGTTTCCCATCAAATGAAAAAAATTTAGACTCTCGGTTCACAAATTTGATTTTAAAAGAAAGTTTAAACGCCCCCCGACTTTCAAATGACTTTAAAAACGGGCAGTTTTATGCGACTTTACCTCCAATCGAGCCAATCTTTGGGCCCCTCACTGGGGCAAAAACCCACCTCCATTTTCAAAAGAAAAAAATTTAAAAAAAAAAAACACCGCCCCAAACCCCAAGCTGCCCCTTTTTATTACACCTGGGGAAGTGGGCGGGGGCAGAAACCTAAAATGGGAAGCACCCCTTCCTCCCCATATAGGTTAAAAAAATGTACCCCAAATAAAACGAAAGTTTCTGTAACAAAGTTTTTGTGGGAAAAAACATATGTTAAATTTGGGGTAAATTTTTAATTTAACCTATTGGGAAAGGGGAAAGGGGGTTTCCCATTTTGGGGGGTTTTTGTCCCCGCCCCACTCTCACAGGGGAAAAAGAAAAGGGGAGCTTGCAGGTTGGGGTTGTTTTTTAAATTTTTTTCTCTGATTTAAAGGAGGTCGGGGGGACCCATTTTTAGAGGGGCCCGGGCTCGTTTTTTTTTTTTTTTTTTTTTGGGGAGGGGAAAATCGCATAGGGGCTGCCCATTTTGAGATTTTTTTGAAAGGCGTGGGCAGCTTAAAAAATCTTTTGATCAAAATATGTGAACCCCCGAGTCTCAAAGTTTTTTTTTTGTTTTATAAACTTTGAAAAAATGAAACCCCCTCCCTTTTTTCCCCTGAAAGGGGGCGGGGGGGGGGGCTCCGGGGGGGGGGGGGGGGGGAAAAAAACGAGGGGGGGGGAAAAACCCCCAAAAAATGCAAAGGGAAAGGGTAAAGGGGTTTAATTGGGGTTTCTTTTTCCCATGGGCCCCGCGTTTCTTTTCTTTCCTTTTCTGCGTTTCTTTTACTTTCTTCTTGCGCTTTTTGGACTTTTTGTGAGATTTTTCCTCCTGCGGCTCCCCCCTTGCCCTTTAAACCTTTCCTTTTCTTCTTTTTGGGTTTTTCCTCTTTTAAACCCCCGCTCATCTATTTTTCACCATCCCCCCAGGGTCGCCATCCTTTCTGTAAAGACACAGAATACAAGTCACGATAAAAATCAACTCACTGATTCACAGGAAACCATCCGAGCCGTCAAAATTGATCCCCCAAAAAAAAAATCACTGATTGCCCCCAGCTGGGGGCAACCCTAGCCACCATTCCCCCTCACATTTGGGGTAATCAATAAAAAGGTTTGGGTCATAGGTGAAAAAAGGGGAAAACCCACCTTTGAAGGCGACAAATTACAATCTCAAAAAAAAACCCCCATGCTTTGGTTTTTATGGACCCTGAAAGTGGCAAGGGGGAGAGAATGGTTCTAAAGAAAGGGTCCCCGCATTGATAGGATAGGCCATCCCAGTATGATAGTTGTAGGTTCCACCTCTATAACCCACACCAATCTCCCCCCCCCCCCCCCCGGGGAAAAGGGCCCCCCGGGAAAAAATGGCTCAAAGGGGGAGCAGTCAACCCCTTTCAGGGGCTCTCCTATTCTTATCCCCTGTTCAAGGAACTCCCATAGAACAGAATGGAGAACACAGCACTCCCCCGTTTCTGGGAAATCCCCTAGAACAGAATGGGAGCACAAACGCTCCCCTGTACTGGGGAAAACCCCTTAAGAACAGAAGGAGAACACAGCGCTCCCCCGTTTTTGGGAAAAATTCCAAAGAACGAATGGAGAACACAGCGCTCCCCCCTTTTCTGGGGAAATCCCCTAAACAGAATTTGGGGAAACCCCAGTGCTCCCCTTTTTTTAAAAGGGAACTCCCCTAGAAAAAAATGGGGGAACCAGGGGCTTCCCGTAATTTGGGGAAATCCCATAGAAAAAAATTGGGGGAACACAGCATTTCCCCGTACTGGGAAAAATCCTAGGGAAAAGAAAATAGAAAACACGCTTTCCCCCGTAACCCGGGAACTTTCCCAAAAACCCGAATAGGAGGAAAACAGCAAAAACCCCGTATAGGAAATCCCTTAGCAGAATTAAAAAACACAGCGCCCCCTGTAATGGGAAATCCCATAGAAAGAAAGGGGAAAACAGCGCCTCCCCCCTTTTACGGAAACTGCCCCAGAAAAAAGAAAGGAGAAAACCCCGCGCCCCCCTTTTCTAGGAACCCCAAAAGAACAGAAAGGGGGAACAAAAACTATTTTCCCGTACTGGGAACCCCATAGAAAAAAATGGGGAAAAACAGCGCTGCCCGGCAAATGGCTCTTTCCCCTAGAAAAGAATGGAGATAAACATGGCACTCCCCTTTACTTGGGGGGAACTCCCATAGAACCGAAAGGAAAAAACAGGCTTCCTGTACTGGGAAATCCCATAAAAAAAGAATGGGGAGAAAAACAGTGCCCCCCCGACTGGGGAAAACCCCAAAAAAACAGAAAGGGGGAGAAAACAGCGCTCCCCCTTTCTGGGAAATGCCTAAACAGAAAGGAAACCCCAAACCCCGCGCTCCCCTATTTCTTGGGGGAACCCCCCCAAATGGGGGAAAACAGCGCTCCCCTGGGCGGGGGAAATCCCATTTGAACAAAAATGGGGGGAACAAAGCGCCCCCTGTTTCTGGGAAAATCCCATAGAAAAAAGAATGGAAAAAACCAAACGTCCCCTTTTGGGAACTCCCCAAAAACAGAAAGGGAAAAACACCGCGTTCCCGTCCGGGAAAATCCCATAGGGAACCCGAAAAGGAGAAGGGAAAACGCCTCCCCTGTCTGGGAACCCGCCATAGAACAAAAGGAAACAGCGCTTCCGAATGGGAATTTCCTAGAACAAAAATGGAGAACCCCGCGCTTCCCCTTTTCGGGAAAATCCCCTGAAAAAATTGGGAACACAGCGCTCCCCTGAACCCGGGGGAAATCCCCTAGAACGAATGGGGGAGAACCCCCGCGCTTCCCTTTACTGGGAACTCCCAGAGAACAAATTTAGAGGAAAAAACAAACGCTCCCCTGTACTGGGAAAATCCCCCTAAAAAAATGGATTTAAAACAGCGCTCCCCTGTACTGGGGGGCTCCCCCTAGAACAGAAAAAGGGAGGGAAAACACGCTTCCCCGTATGGGAACTCCCCAAAAAACAGCTTGGGGAAACACAGCGCTCCCCTTTTACTGGGAACTGCCAAAAAAACAGAAAGGAGAGCACAGCCCTTTTCCGTACTGGGAACTTTCCCCTAGAAAAGAAATTTGGGGAACACAGAACTCCCCGTACTGGGGAAATCCCCTGAACAGAATGGAGAGAACACAGTGCTCCCCCCGTACTGGGAACTGCCATAGAACAGAATGGAGACCCCACACGTCCCCTTTACCGGGAAACTCCAAAGAACAGAAAGGAGAAACACGTGTCCCCGTACTGGGGAAATCCCCCCAGGGAAAAGAATGGAGAAACAGAAATCCCCTGAAATGGGAACTCCCCTAGAAAAAAGAATGGGGGGAGAACCCCAGTTTTCCCCTTACTTGGGGAAAAGGGCCCTAGAACAGAATTTAAAAGCACACAGGGACCCCCGTACCCGGGAATTTTCCCTAAAAAAAAATGGAGAGAAAAATAGTGCTTCCCCCGTACTGGAAAATCCCTAGAACAGAAGGAAAAGAACACACGCTCCCCGAAATGGGAACCGCCAAAAAAACAGAATTGGGGAAAAACACCGCGCTCCCCCGTAATGGGGAACCCCATAGAACAGGGAAAGGTAAAAACAACGCTCCCCTGTACTGGGAACTCCCAAAAACAGAAGGAGAGAACACAGCGATTTCCCGAAAAGGGGAAATCCCATAGAACAAAATGGAGTAGGAAAAACAGCGCTCCCTGTACTGGGGAAATGCCATAGAAAAAGAATGGAGAAAACAGCGCCCTTTCCCGACTGGGAACCCCATAGAACAGAATGGAGAAAACAGCGCCCCCTGTACTGGGGGGTTTCCCCCTAAACAAATGGAGAACCCCTCCCCTGAAATGGGGGAAATCCCCCAAAAAACAGAATTTGGGGAAAAACAAGGGGCTCCCCCGTACTGGGAACTGCCATAGAAAAAAGAATGGAGGCACAGCCCCCCTATATTGGAACTCCCATAGAACCCGAAAGGAGGGGAACACAGCGCTTCCCTGTAAATGGGAAAATCCCATAGAAACCAAAAAGGATAAAAACAGCGCTGTCCGGGACTGGGAACTCCCATAGAAAAAAGGGGGAAACACAGCGCTCCCCTGTATTTGGGGCTGCCAAAGAAAAAAATGGAGGGGCCAGCGCTGTCCTGTACTGGGAACTCCCTAGAAAAAAATGGGGAAACAGCACTCCCTGAAAAAGGGAACTTTCCCATAGAAAAATGGGGAAAACAGCGCTCCCCTGTACTGGGAACTTTTTCCCCAAAAAAAAGAATGGAGAGAAAACAGCACTTCCCCGTTTTCGGGGAACCCCCCAAAGAACAGAATGGAGAAAAAAACAGCACTTCCCTTTTTACTGGGGAAATTCCCCTAGAAAAATGGAGAGAAACACAGCGCCCCCCCGAAAATGGGAACTTTCCCCTAGAAAAAAGAATTGGGGAGAAACCCCAGCCTCCCCCTTAAATGGGAACTGCCATTAAAAAACAGAAAAGGAGAGCACACAGCGCTCCCCCCCCGTACGGGAAATCCCCCCAGAAAAGAATGGAAAGAACACAGTGCTCCCCCGTACTGGGGGGCTCCCCTAAAAAGAATGGAAGGGAAAACCCGCGCTCCCCCGAAATGGGAACTTTCCATAAAAAAAAATGGGGAGCCCAGCGTCCCCTATAATGGGAAAAATCCCCAGAGTGGAGGAAAAACAAGTGGGTCCCCTGAAATGGGAACCCCCCAAAGAACAATAGAGAGAAACACCGGGGCTCCCCGTACGGCAACCCCATTTGGGAAAAAGAATGGAAAAACCGCGCTCCCCTTTTTTGGGGAACCCCATAGAAAAAAATGGAGAGGAAAAACAGGCTCCCCCGTAATGGGAACCCCCATAGAACAGAAAGGAGAAGGGAAAAGCGCGGTTTCCCGTAAATGGGAAAATTTCCCCTAGAACAAATGGAGAACACAGCGCCCCTTTATGGGCCCCCAAAGAACCGAAAGGGGGAAAAAAAAGCCTTCCCTGTAATGGGAATCCCCTAGAACAGAAAGGAGGAAGGGAAAACAGCGCTCCCCTGTACTGGGAACCCCATAAAACAGAATGGAAAACACAACACTTTCCCTTTTACTGGGAAATTCCCTTTGAACGAAAAGGAGAACAAGCGCCCCCTGTACTGGGAACTCCCATAGAAAAAGAAGGGGGGAGAACACAGGGAATCCCCGTACTGGGAACTCCCAAAAGAACAGAAAGGAGAACACAGCGCTTCCCCCGTACTGGGGAAAAACCCCCCATGAACAAATGGAGAGAAACCCCAGGGTTCCCGTACGGGAACTCCCAAAACAGAATGGAGAGAAAACAGCACTTCCCCTGTTCTGGGGTCCCCTAGAAAAGAAATTTGGGGAGAACACAAAAAGCTCCCCTTTACGGGAAAACCCCTAAAGAGAAAAAAGAGAACACAGGCTCCCCTGTAATGGGAACTCCCTAGAACAGAAAAGGAGGAACACAGCGCTCCCCTGTTTCTGGGAAAATCCCATAGAAAGAATGGAGAGGGAAAAAGCACTCCCCCTGTACGGGGAACCCCAAAAGAAAGAATGGAGAGTGTATGCAAGCATAAAGGGGGGTTCCCCTTCTGAGATGACACCTTTTTGGGGGCCCATTCCTGAGATAGGTGGGGGGACCCAAACCGAGGGGCACAGTTTCCCTACATTTTAAGGCCGGCAGTCTTTTCCCAGACCCCCTGCCCCAAAAATTTAAAACCCCTTTAAATCCAAACCCCCTTGTAACGGCCCCTTTAATTTTTCTGGTATTTTGTCTGCCGCTTTGTCAGTAAACGCGCAGGGCTCCGAACTTGGGCCCCCGGGCAGGTGCTGGAAATTTCGTCAAATGGGCTTTTTTACCCTCACGGGGGAAGAAAAACCCGGTTTTAGTCGGGCCCCTTGGGGGACCTTTTTTAAAACCCAGGGGCCATGTTTTCAAAAAAAATCTGCGGCTAGAGTTTTTTCATAGGAGGGGGTAAAATTTTGGGGGGAAAATAACCCCTGTTAAAAGGGGCACTCCCACCTGATTAGCATTACATTAACATTTTTTTTCCAATGCATTATTTCTTTTTTTGCTTCATTTCAAAAAAAACCAAACAGGGTTTTTATCCGCGTTTACAGTTTCCCCAATTAAAACCCCTTTGCTCCAGCCATTCCCCGGGGGTCCCTCCTGCAGGTAAGGGAAAGCCGGTCGGTAACCTAGGAAACCATCTGTAAAGAAGCAGGATAGATAACCTGCTAGAACTTTAAAATGAAGAATAGAGTTAGACTATCTAACACACAAAAAAAAGTGACAGCCACAAAGACAGAACCATTTTTAAAAAAATTTTTTATTTACAGCATCTCACAAAAAAACAGCCACCCCTAAATTTTTGTAAATAAGTTTCCTTTCGAAAAAAATTTCCCCCTTGAACTTTTTTAACCTTTTGCCACATTTCAGGCTTCAAACAAAGATATAAAATTTTAATTTTATTTGTTTAAATCAAAAAACTGAGCTAAATGAGCTCCACTGTTCAAAAACCTCTCCTCCAACCTCACTGAGCTCCACTTTTCACAAAAGCCCCTTCCCTCCCAAACCCCCAAAAGGGGCTCCCCGCTGTTCACAAAAAGCTCTCCCTCCAAACCCCCACTAGCTCCAGCGTTTCATAAAAGTCTCCATCCAACCCCAAATGAGCTCCGCTGACACAAACGCTCTCCATCCAACCCCCCTGAAACTCCCCTGTTTACAAACGCTCTCCAAACCAAAACCCCACGAGCTCCCACTGTTCACAAACGCTCTCCATCCAACTCAAAGAGCTTTTAAACTGTTTACAAAAACCCCCTCCAACCCAAACCCCACCCGAGCTCCAAACTGTTCTTTAAACGCTCTCCAACCAACCTCACCTTTTTCTCCAAATTTCTCACAAAACCCCTCCATCCAACCTTTAATGAGCTCCACTGTTTTACAAAAAAATTTCCAAACCCAAACCCCACTGTCTTTTAGCTTGGGTTTATAAACGCTTCCATCCAACCTCACGAGCTCCAGCTCTCACAAACGCCTCCATCCAAAACCCCATGAGCTCCAGCTGTTCCAAAACTTCTCCAATTTCCAACCTCACTGAGCTCCAGCTGCTTTACAACGCCCTCCCTCCAACCCACTGAGCTCCCGCGCTCACCCAAAAGCTCTCCATCCAACCCCCCACTGGGGCTCCCGCTGTTCCACAAAACGCCCCTCCTTTCCCAAACCTTAAAGAAACCCATTTCTTTACAAAAACCCCCTCCATCCAACCCACAATGAGCTTTCCCGCGTTCACAAACGCTTCCATCCAACTCCCCTGAGCTCCAGCTGTTCACCCAAAAAGAACCCCTCCAACCCCCCCTGGGGGCTCCAGCTGTTCAAAAAACGCTCCCCCATCCCAAACCTTTACTGAGGGTCCAGCGTTCATAAAAAGCTCTCCATCCAACCTCACGGGGCCCCGCTGTTTTCCCAAACCTTCCTCCCCAAACCCATGAGCTCCACGTTCACAAACGCTCTCCATCCCCCCTCACTGAGCTCCCCGCTGCTCACCCAAACGCTCTCCATCCCAAACCCCACTGAAACTCCAGCTGCTCACAAAGCTCTCCAAACCAAACCCCACGAGCTCCAGCTGCTCACAAACGCTCTCCACCCCAAACCCCACGGAGATTTCAGCTGTTAAAAAAAACTCTCCACCCAACCCAAGAGCTCCAAAATGTTCACAAACCTCTCCAAACCAACTCCCCTGAGCTCCGCTGTTTTACAAACGCTCTCCCCTCCAAAACCCCACTGATCTCCAGCGTTCACAAACGCTCTCCCTCCAACCTAAAAAAGCTCCGCTGGCCCCAAGGGCCCCCCCCCCTCCCCAAACCCACTGAGCACCAAATGCCCCACAAAACCTCTCCAACCAAAACCCCACTGAGCTCCAGCTGTTCACAAAACGTCTCCATCCAACCCCCCACTAACCCCCAGCTGCCCCACAAACGCCCCTCCATCCAACCTCACTGAGCTCCAGCTTTACCAAAAGCTTTTCCAACCCAAAACCCACTGAGCTCCCCTGCTCCAAAAACGGCCCCCATCCAACCTCACTGAGCTCCGTGTTCCCAAAAGCTCTCCACCAACCTCCCCGAGCCCAGCTTTCCAAAAGCTCTCCCCCTCCAACCCACTGAGCTCCCCGCTGGTCACAAACGCCCCTGCATCCAAAACCTTTACTGAGCTCCAGGCCCCACAAAAGCTCCCCCATCCAACCTCCGAGGGTCCAGCGTTCACAAAAAGTCTCCATCCAACCTCAATGACTCCAGCCTTTCACCCAAGGAAAAAATGGGGAAGAATTTCAGTCTCTCGAATTTTGCAAAAAAAGTAAAGACCACCCCCAAGCGACTTAAACTTAACGCAGAAAAAAGGGGCGCTAAAAAAGTATTTTAACCCTTAAAGGGGGGCCCAAAATTTGCAAAAGGGCCCCCCTTTTCAGTTTTTTTTTCAAAAGTTTTTAAAAAAAACCCAAAAAATTTTCGTTCCAAAATTTACAAAAGTGTTTCCCCCTTGTTGTTGTTTTTTAAAAAAACAATTTAAAAAAAATTTTATCTTTAATTTTTTGAAACCTTGGGAAAATTTTCAAAATTGAAAAATTTTAAGGGGGCCAAAAAATACTTTCAAAAGGGACTGTATTGTAAAAAAAATTTTTCTTTTTTGGGGGCAAAAAATGGGAAAATCTGACACAATGTAAAGTAGTCATGTACGCTTGTATAACAGTGAAGATTTGGTGTTTCCTAAAAATAATTCAAAACAAAACCACCATGCTAAAGCTGGGAAACAAAAGTGATACACCCCAAAGTGAAAATGGACAAACTGTGACAATTTGACTTTTTCCTTCCCATGTGTCTGGAACCCGTTCATGTTAAAGGCCCCTCAGGTGTGAAAAGGGACAGGTGTGTTAAATTTGGTGTTACTTTCTCACACCTTCAAACGGGTAAAAAGGGGAGTTCATCATGGCCCCTCATGGAAAAGAACTGTCTGAGGACTAAAAAAAAGAATTTTTTTTGCTCTACAAAAAGGGGTCGAGGTTATAAGAAGATTGGAAACGCCCTGACACGAGTGCAGCGGGGGTGGCAAAGCCATACAGATTTTTTAAACCCCCTTTACGACATTTGCTGTACTCATACGGCAATGCGGGGGGGGTTCCCCGCAAATTGGTATGGTACGTACGGAAAATCTTCGCGCTAAAGCGGGGGCGCGAAGATCGCGGATGGAACCAGGGATATTACCGCGGGCCCATCAGCCGCACCCCCCCCCCCGGGATGAGCCCCGGGGCCCGGGGGGGGTTTAAACCCCCCATGTCGCGCATCGGGGTCCGAATCGGGGCTGCGGGCGGCAGGAGTGAGCCCCCCGCCCGGATCTCGGGCAGTAACGGCGCTGAGCGCCACTACTGGTCTCCTACCAACAGCCCGGACGCTGAAGACAGCATCCGGGGGTTTGGGGACGTCACGATGCCCACAAAGCATTGTGGGGGAGCGTACAGACTTGCCAGGAGACCCGGATACAGCATAAGCTGATGCTGATTTCCTTTGCTGAATGATCTGACGATCGTTTCGCAATTTTCCCCCGGGGGAAAGTGTAAAAAAATTTTGAAAAAGTTAAAAAAAAGTGTAAAAAAGTAAAACACAAACACAAAAAAAAAAAATAAAAACCGTACATCGCCCTTTTCCCCTTTACAAACGACAATCGCCCTAAAAAAGATCAAAAATATAAATAAGAGTACCCATATTGGTATCGGCCGCGTGCGTAGCGACCCACCCTATAAATTGTCATGTATGAAATTAACCCGTACGGTGAACGCCGTAAAAAAAAAACCCCCAAAAAAATAGTCACAGAATAGCGATTTTTGTTCATCCCGCAGACCATAAAATGGAGTAAAAAGTAATCAAAACTCATATTCAACATCAAAGTGATATTACCAATAAAAACGTCAACTTCATTCCCGCAAAAAAAAAAGTCCCTATACAGCTACATAAAACAGAAAAAAATAAAAAAAAGTTATGGCTTCAGACTGCGGTGATGCAAAAAACGTTGTTTTACTTTTCAAATATAAGATGTGTTTTTATTGTGTAAAAGCAGTAAACATTAATACAAATATCACAAATGTGGTATCGCTGTATCGTATCAAACCTGCTGAGTAAAACTAGCATGTCATTTATACAGGCACAGTGACCGCTGTAAAAAATCAAAATAAAAAAAACATACCAGGATTGCTGTTTTTTTGTACAAAAATGCTTCACAAAAAACCTTAATAAAAAGTGATCAAAGCATATATGCCCCGTAATGTATCAATAAAAACATCAACTCATCTGTAAAAAACAAGCCCACAAGCAGCTCATATGCAAAAAAATTAAGAAAGCTAGGCTGTCAGAATAGGAACAACTTAAAAACGACAACTTTTTATAAAACTCGTTTCTATTGTGTAAAAGTAATAAAAACATAAAAAACTATATAACAATTTATATCATTTGTAATTGTACCGACCCCCATGTAAAGTTATCCCGTCATTTTTAAATACACGTTGTATGGCGGAAATACTGTAAAAATGAACGCCAAAAAAACAATGGCGGAACTGCGTTTCCCCCCTCCCATTTCCCATGACCCAATGCTAAAAACAATCTACGGAAACACCTGTGCGCCCAAAATGCACAAAATACACCCTTAGGTGAGATCCCTGAGGGGCGTTGAATCCAAAATGGAGCAACTTCTGGAATGTGTTCACCTGTTTTTAGTACTTTGGGGGCTTTGGAGATGCGACTGCCCCACCAATATCTCGTGCGCCAAAAGCCCTAATAGCCACTCCCTCCCTTGTATCCCCTGCCATGCGCCCCAAACAGCAGTTTTACCACCCACATGTAGGGTATTGCCGAAACTGGAGAAATTGAGTACCACAATTTTGGGGCTTTTTTTCCAAGATTCCTTGTAAAAATTAAACATTTTCACGCTAAAATTGCGATTATTGCGGAAAACAACATATATTTTTTTTTATTTTCAGAGCCGAAGGCTAAAAAAATTTGTGAAACTGCCTGATCGGGGTAGATATACTCACTACACCTCTGGATATATTCCGTTAAGGGGTTGTAGTTTCCCAATATGGGGTCTTTTTAGGGGTATTTATTACGTTTTGGAAACCTTAGGGTGTCCGCAAACCTGAAATGGCCCCTAAATAAAAATTGTAATGAAAAATGAGGGCCCCAGAGTCCAGTAGGTTGCTCCTCCTATCTGGGCTTGTGGTTGAGCCAAATAATGCACTAGGGCCCACATATGGGATATCTCTGAAAACGGCACAAAATCTGGGGAATCTATATTATTTGCATTTCCATGATCACATTTTACCGTTATTCTTGTTCAATAATGCCATTAAATATTGAAAATCTGCAAAAAAAAGTGAAATTTGAAATTTCTCTTCCACTTTGCTTTAATTTCGTGAAACTCCTAAATGGGTTAATAAACTCTCTAAATGCTGTTGAATACTTTAAGGGGTGTAGTTTCTTAGATGAGTCATTTATGGGGGTAAACAACGGGTCAATCAAAGTCACGTTAGAACTGGACGGGTCCCAAAAATATGAAATTTTGCAAATTTTCTTGAACATTTAAAATTTACTACAAATTTATAAGCCCCCTAATGTCGTAAAAAAAAAAAAGACTTTTAAAAAAAATTTTATGCCAAACTCAGCAAATTGGAAGCATTAAAAAACTATTTTGAGTGGATTAACTATCTGTCTTACATGCAGAAATTTTTGAAGTTTGAAATTGGAAAATTTTTAAAATTTTTTCCCAAAATTTGATATTTTTCACAAATAAAAATCATTTTTTTGGACCAAAATTTCTTACTAACTCATAGCACAATTGTCACAGAAAAAAATTCTGAATCACATGGATAGGTTAAAGTTCAAAAAGTTTATTCTCACATAAGTGACACATGACAGATTCAAAAATGGGCTTGTCAGAGAGGCCAAAACTGGCTCCGGCGGTAAGGGGTTAAGAAGACAAGTTCCACTGAGAACAGGCCTCGCCATGGTTTTCCAAAAAAATTTTTGCACGTGCTCACGCAAACCAGAGTAGTGCTGCCAGCATTGCTGCAGAGGTTACAAAGGTGGGGGAAATTGTCAGTGCTCAGACCCTACGCCCCACACTGCACACATTGGGCGCTTTCCTGTTGTCCCAGAAGGAAGCTTCCTTTAAAGACTATCATAAAAAATCACTAAACAGTTTGCTAAGACAAGCAATAATGCCATAATTTCTGGAAAAGTCCTGTGCTGATGAGACCAAGAAAACTTTTTTGGTTCAGATGGGAAGCATGTTTGGGAGAACCCGGTGAGGGGTACAAAGACAAGTTTGACTGCCCCCATCAAGCATGGTACAGGAGTGTCATGTTTTGGGCTGCATGACTCGTCGGCTGTGGGGAGCTATAGTTATTTGAGGGAACCATGAATGCCGACATATTCTGTGCATCCGAAGCAGAGCATGATCCCCCCCCTTCGGGCCGCAGGGAGGTATTTCCCAAATGATAACGACCCCAAACACCTCCCAGTGACCCCGCCTTGCTAAAAAATAGGGTAAAAGGGCGGACCGCCAAACATGGGGTGCGACCCCAAACTCTTGGGGCATCTTAAACGGTAGGGGGAGGAGCGCAAGGTCTCTAGCATCTACCAGCTCCGTGATGTGGTCATGGAGGAGGGAAGAGGACTCCAGTGGCTGCAACCTGTGAAGCTCTAGTGACCTCCATGCCCAATAGAGTTTAAAGAGTTGTCTCACTACAAGGATTGCTGCTTTTTTAGGTTAAAGATCTCGCAAAAACAAGTCACTTTGCAATATATGTCCATTAACAGTGTCCGACCTGTTACTATGGTAGATATCCCCTCTTGTAGGGGCTTGCATCAGCTTCTCAGGTCGCTATAGCTACAGACCTTTTTTACTCTCTCCTGATAGGCTGCCACACTGGTCGCTATAGCTACAGACCTGGCTTCTACTGCAGCCTAGTGGAACCCCAGTAAACACGCCCCTGAATTCAACATGAAACCAAGAACACAGGACCAAGGTAACATTAATCAATGGAGTGAGACAACCCCATTAAGGCAGTGCTGGGAAATAATGGTGGCCACACAAAATATTGACACTTTGGGCACAATCTGTCCATTGTCACTTAGGGGTGTACTCACTTTTGTTGCCATGGTTTAGACCTCGATGTCTGTGCTGGGTTATTTTGAGGACACATCATA
This sequence comes from Phyllomedusa bahiana, assembly GCA_025379985.1. Taxonomy (NCBI): domain Eukaryota; kingdom Metazoa; phylum Chordata; class Amphibia; order Anura; family Hylidae; genus Phyllomedusa; species Phyllomedusa bahiana. The sequence goes on from JAODAL010066043.1 coordinate 17,125, forward strand.
TTTACCCTGTTATACAAGCTGTACACTGACTACTTTACCTTGTATCAAAGTGTCAGATCCTCAGTGTTGTCCCATGAAAAGATGATGCAGTATTACAGATATGTACTTACTTTATGAGATACTGCATATATATTAAAAGTTATGCTTATATATTAAAAGTTATGCTTTAACGTTTGTTTTAGTTCCTGGCTCATACACATTTTACTAAACTCAATAGCATAGAAGACGACACTACTGAGTCCTTCAGGAAGGACGTACGCACCGGGAAATAGAGCAAACATAGCCCACGCTATGCTACGTCTGCTCTATTATCCTCTATGGCGCTGTCGAGGCAGCAATGTGGTATCTGCCAGGGTAACCCAATGTATATCTGCAACGTATGCATTAACGATGTGTGAACCCACCCTTTAAGGGGATTACCAAGACATTTAAAAACCTCCCACGGTGCTAAAATAGAAAATTGACTCCTACTTACCTCTCCCAACACCACCGATCCAGAGCTGCACTGTTCCCTCCCGGTCTCTCACTGATGATGTCACGTTCATGGATCACAAGATGCTGCAAACTATCTTCATTTACAGCATGTGACCACAGAGGTCAGTGATTGGCTGCAACATCATGTGATCCATGAACATGACATCATCAGTGAGGGAGCTGGGAGAGGTGGCACTGGAGCATTGGCAGTGCTGGGTGGGAGAGGTACGTATGGGTTCATTTAAACACATTAGGAGGGTGTCGCCGTTTTTTTTTGTGTGTTTTCTTCTACGTCTTGGAAAACCCATTTGAAGAGACAACCTCCTCCCTGAATTGTGTCTGGGGGTC
>JAODAL010066044.1:0-17945 GCA_025379985.1 Phyllomedusa bahiana
TGGTTATAAAAAAGTTTCTTATTTAAAGAAAAAAAAAACATAAACTTCCGCAGCAAACTTATAACTTTTACTAGTACAATGAAAAAACGGGGGGTTTTTAAATTTAATGTTGTAAAAAGCCCAAATTTTAAAATCTACTGAATTGATGCCCTTTTTCTAGTGGGGATTTCCCGCTAGGAGAAAGGGGGGGACAGGGTTTTTTTCCCTTCAGAACCCAGACAAAAAGTTTTTAAAAGATAAACAATGCAAAAAACTTTCCCAAAAAAGAGAAAAAACCCGGTTTCCTTTTGCAGGAAAAAATATATGGAAAAATGTGTTTTATTAAACATAAGGGTACTTTCAACTTTTTTGGGCAATAGGGGACTTGGGCTGAAAAAAAGCACCGCCACATTAGTTTTAACCCTTTTAACCCCAACACCTGAAAAAATACTTAATGACGAGCCAATTTAAATGTTTCCCTTAAGGCCTCCCTTTTTTTTCAATTTGTTTTTTACGTTTTTTTATTTTTTCAATTTAGCAGATTTCCCAAGGCCCCGTTTTTTTTTCAGGAAAGGGGTACTTTTTTCGGGGGAAAAAGTTTAAATTTTAAATTTTTTTTTATTTTCAAAATTTTTTTTTTCTACAGTTTTTTTTCCAGTCAGGGGTACCTATTATTTGTATTTTTTTTGTATTTGTTTGCAATGTAATCAAAATTATTTTTTTTTAAAAAAAAAATTTTTTATTTATTTTTTTTTATTTTTTTTTTCACTTTTTTTTTGGTTTTTTTAATTTTTTTTTTTTTTAAAAACCCCTGGGAAGGGGTAACTGTTTTTTTTTTTTTTTTACATTTAGTAATTGTAAAAAGCCGCACTGGGGAAAGGGCCCCACAAGGGAGTTTTTATCCCCCCAGGGGTTTTGGACATATGTCGGGGGGGTTCCCGGGCGCAAAAGCCCCCAAAATAAGCAGCCTTGGTGGAGTGAAAAACCGGGTTTATAAATAGATTTTTTCAGTACAAAAATGTCCCCCCTATTTTAATTTCCCTTTTATGGCTAAACCCCGCCAAACCTTGGGGTTTGGGCCCTTTTATTGGGAGTAAACAAAGAGCAAAGGGTGGGTGCTTACTCCCCCCCTTGGGTTCCCCCGCCAGGGTTTCCTGGCTGCATAAAAAAACCCGCAGGGAAGTTTACTGGGCGTCGGTGTTTTCCCCCAGTCTACCTTCTTTGGGCCTTTGGGGGGGTTCACACTGGGGAAAGGGGTGTAGGACCCAAAAAGGTGATAGTGGGAACTACCCCCCATTTGTTAACAAGCGCCCAGACGACAAGTCCTTTTTTTGGGTTTTTGTTTTTTTGCTGGGCATGTTTTTCCATCGGGTTTTTTTTTTGCTTTTTTAAATAAACCCTTTGGGGCCCAACAGCCCTTTGTACCTGACTTCTGCCTCTGTCCCCCATACCTGAAAGACCCCACCCGGTTTATTTCCCAGACTGGGGCAAGGGTCACACAAAGGTGGGGGGATGCTATGGGCATTTTAAAGGAAAACTTCCTTTAAAAAAGAACCCGGCAAACGGGAAAAATGGTTTCCCAAAATATGTCGTTTGGGGTTTTAAAACCCGGGAAAAAGTTTAACCCGCGGAGACACCCAAAATGGAAAGGTGGTGAAGCAGTTAAAACAGGCAAAAAACCAACCTCCCGCTAATGGGGGCAAGCCAACAAAAAGGGGGCCCCCCAAGACCGGGGGCGGGCCAAGCAGAGAACCCAAAACCCCCTGTTTTTAATTTAGACACACCCGGCCCCTTAAAAACAACAACAGGGGAAACCGGCTCTACAAACAAACAAATCCAGGTCCTGACTACAAGACCAAGGGGGGAGCAGGTGGGCCCCCTTTCCCTTTCCCCCCAAGTGGTGCTGCAAAATTTTACGTAAAATTTACCCCCGATGAAAGGAAAGTGGGAGGCGTAAAACTCGGAAACCCTTTTGAGAGGATCGCCGGGGAGGGGAAACAGCTCCCGTGGACCCGTGGGCTGACGTCCTTTCCCCCTTTTTTTATTGGGGAGCCACAAAAAGGGTTTCTTTTGACCTGAAGCTTTAAGACGCCAAGGACTTCCAGGGCCAAAAGGGGAAAAATCCCCAGCCCCACTGGGGGTTTTTCTCTGGCGGTCCCGGGGCCCCGAGAAATTCCCGCCCGGGGGGGGTTTTTATCCCCAAAGCCCTCCTTTGGTCCCCCAAAAAGGGATTTACCTCTCCCCCCCCTCACCACAATTTTGGGGCAAACCCCCAAAAGGGTTTAACCCGTGTCCGGGGACGGAAGGGGGGTCGTCTGGACCCCTTCATTTCCGCCCCCCGTGGGGGGCCAGCGGTGGGGGGGGGGTTTCACGGACCCCAAAAAACCTTTAAAGAACTTGGGCCCATTGTGGAAACTTTTTTGTGCCCCCCAAGGAGTTCCCCCAAGGATGCAAACCCGGAAATTCCGGGATGGGGTAAACGTCCCTGTCCCCCAAAAAGGGGAACCTAAGGGTCCTTTAGGAGAGGGGGCCCGGGTGGGTGAGAAAGGGGGGGAAAGGTTTCCAACCCCCAAAGAACCCCTCTTGCCCAAAACCCCCGGGGCCCCCCTCAAAACTGGGGGATGCAATGGGGCCCCGGACACCTCCCCCGCACAGTGTCCTACTTTTTGGGGGGAACCCCTGGAATATGGTATAAGGGTATGTCTTGTAAAGCCCAAAGGGCCCTTCCCCCCACGCACAAATTTAGACCCGGGGGAAAAAAACGGCCCGGGGATGCAACCCCTTAAAATCAATGGACACACGTACAAGCCCTCATGGATCCGGGGAATTTTTTGGGAAACCCGGTGCAGGCCAGGTGGTGGCCCCAGGGCCAAAATCCGGGGCCACGCCGTTTTAGGGGTGATCTGTGACCCCGGGGGCACCCGGGAAATACCCAAGCGGGTTTCTGAACCCCAAAGAACCCCCCCGGGGCCCCCCCACACATGGGGGTTTGGCCCCGTCCCCCTTTTCGAAACTTACCCACAGTTAATCAAAGGTGTTTGGGTTTTCCCTTGTTCTGGGTTTGTGGGGAAAAAAAAAAAGTGGGGCCCCCCTTTCCCGTTTGGGAAAGGGTTTAAAGTGTCTGCATGGGGCCAGAAGGGGCCCCATGGGTTTTTTTCCCTTTTTTTGTTCCCCGGTGGGGGGCCCCGGGGGGAAAGTCCCCCCTGAGCTAGAAATTTGCCTCCTTGCCAGTACCAGGGGGGAAAATTTGGCACGGAGCGCTGAGGGGCCCAAACTTTGGGCATGCCGGAAAAAATGTTTAAGGTAATAGGGTTTGGGGGGGCCCAAAGGGAACCCGGGGAGAGTTTTTTTTGGGTTTACCCTCATTTTTTGGGGCAACAAAATATGCTGTACCCGGGGAAAAAAGACCCCAACCGAATTTGGGAGAGCATTGGGGGTTTCCCCCGGGGGACAGTCCCCCCCAGGGTTTTTGGGGCAAACCCACTCCCATGTTTGGGGGGACATTAGGGGGGGAGAAACCCGGGAGAGAGGGGGGAGGTAATTTTTTTCGGCCAGGAATTTTAAAAGGGGGAAATTTAGGAATACTGCCCGTCCCCGGCCCCCGAAATGTCAAAATTAACGCCCCCAGGCCCCATTTTCGGAGCCCCCCCAATTCCCCCTGCCAAAAAAAGGGTCCCCCTTTTAGAGGTCGGCCCTGGACCCGGTAGGGGTCCCTAAGTTTTGCCCCCAGGACTCAGCACTCTTAGTGGCCCGATACCCCAATTTGGGTTTTCCCGAGGCCTTTCCCCCCTTTGGAAAAACCCCCCTCCAAAGGGTTTGTAAGGGAAAGTTTTCCCAAAAGTTCACCCCCACGGGTTCCCCCAAAGGGGATAAATAACAGCCCAAAAACACCCCCCTTCCTGTCTAAAGGGGTTCCCCAAGGGGAAATCTGCCCCTACTTAACAAAACACATCTCCATACCTCAGTTTTATTTAACCCCAGACCGATGGTTTTTGGTGGAAAGAAATTTTTAAAAAACCCCCCAAAAGCCCAAAGTCCAAAAGGTGGGAGAAAAATGGGAAGTTTAGACCCTCTTTACCCCACCCCATGTTTTTCGGTTTAAGGGAAGTCCCCCGGGAGGCCCTCCACAAAATTTTTTACCCTTCCCAGTCCTGTATGGTAGACACCCCCGGGGGCCCCGGGCATAGCCAAGGAGACCCCGGGAAACAGGAGAATACCCCCCTAGGAATTTTCCCTTGGAAACACATCGCCGAAAGGCAGGACAGGAAATTTCCCCGGGCCCTTCACCCAAAAGTTTCGGGAGAACCCGAAACAAAACGCAAAAAAACCCCCCCGAGTATACAACAGGTTGGGAAGGGGCCAAAAGGGGTTTTTAGCCAGGCGACCGGGGGTACTATACTTGTACCCACGGTCGAAAACAAAAAAACGGGCGAAGGGGGCCCGGGCCCCCCAAAGAGATCACGGAGGGGGGTTTTGAGGTAAAAATTTTAAGGCTTCCCGCCTGGTAAAAGGGAAAACCCTTTTCAAATTTTTCCATGTAACCCTTTAATTTTGCCCCGGAAGGAACCGTCAAAGTTTGGTGGGGGGTCAGAGGCAAAAGGGGGGCCCAAAGGGAGAGTTTTTCCCCCCCCCGGGGGCCCCCATCTCTGAGTCAATTTTTCCGAAGACAGCGGCAGGAAAAAATAGGAAAATTCCTACAAAGGAAACAGCAGGGTTTTTTTTTGAACCCGCCAGGTAAAGGGGCCAATTCCTAAATTTTCTTCCCAAATTTTGTCCCTCCTTTGGGGGTTTTTATGACCCCCCCCCCCGATTCATAGCCTAAAATAGCGAGCCTTTCCCCTAGCCCCATGGCACACCTTTTTAGGGTTTTGGAGTTAAACCCCGCGGGCCCTTATGGCATCTAAAAAGGCCCCCGTACTCTGGGTAGGGGGGGAAATTCCCCGTCCGTACAAAATTTCCCCAAAAATCATCCCCAAAATTTTGCCGCCGATATTTCCCATGGCCCGCGGTTTATTTTCCATTTATCCTCTGGAATTTTGGGGCCCGGGGCCCCCTGTGGCCAAAGGAAGGACAAAAAAAATGAAAGGTCCCTCTGGGGGGGAAAAAGCAGTTTTTTCCCTTTCCCCCAGCTTCCCTTTTTGAGGGGCACCTGGGCCCAAAAGGCCCCCTTTGGGCAGGTCCCCAATGTTTTAATGTACCTTTCCCGGTCCCCAGCCGCTTTGACCCAACTCACCACCCCTGGATCGGGGAGGCATCAAATTTTGTAAAGCTTTATTGAGCTTGCGAAAATTTATTGGGAAATCGCAAACTCCCCCTCAGGGTTTTTTGGTAGAGGAACCCCTCGGGCACAGGAACCCGGCCCCGAAGGGTCCCTTTGAGGCCGGGATTGGGGCCTTTAGGCCCCGAGGCAAGGCCCAAAAACGGAAGGAAATTTAAAAAAATGCAAAACTTTGGGGGCCCTAGAAAAAGGGCCCAAAATGGGTGGTTTGAGCCCCTTTTTTGTCAAACCGAAAACCCGAAGGGGCTTGCGATTTTTGCAATGATTTTTTTGCAAAGCTCAATGAGCTAAACAAAATTTTAAAGCCTACCCCATGCCACGGGGTTTGGTTTAGTTGTTCGAGGGCTTTGGAAACCCGCAAGGTACATTTCTAAATTAAAACCTTACCAAAGGGGTAAATTTGGGAGGTTCCCCCAAAAAAGGAAACTAGGAGGAAAAATGCTTTTTTTTTTTCCCCCCCAGGGTGGACACTTTATTAGTTGTCCTTCCCTTTGGGGCCCACATGGTTTTTCCCGGGGGCAAATTTCCCGAGGATTTAAAGGGGCATCAACCTGCACCCCCAAAAAAAATATGCGGCGGCATAAATTTGGGGTGATGTTTGGGGGTAATTTTGTACGGGGCTGGGGGGAAACCCCCCTCCCAGGGGTACAGGCTGGGCTTAGGGTGCCCTAAGGGCAGCAGGGTTTTAAATTTCCCCAAACCTAATAAGTGTGCCCAAAAGGGTTTGGGAGGCCCCGCTTCTAGGCTATTAAAAAGGGGGGGGGGGGGTCATCAAGCCCCCGAAAGGACAAACCTTTAAAAACAATTAGGAAAAATTGGGCCCCAAAACCCGGGTTTTCAAAAGGGAGGTCATGGTTTTTTTGGTATCGCAGGGTACTAAAGGATTTTTTTGGGCCCCAAAATTTGGGCCCCCATAGCACCCCCCCTTACAGATTTTTAACAAAAGGGTCCCCAAGTCCACTTGGTCAAGTGGGAACCCCGGGGGGCCGAAAACTAGCTTTTTTAAAAAACTGAAAGAGGTACTCCCCGCAAGAGACCAGTGCTCGTTGCGCCAAACTTCCCCAAAAGGGGAATTTTTTGGTTTCCCGGCAGGGGCCCCAAAGGTTTGGGGTTTTGGGGCTTTTCCTGCCCCCCAGCTGGGTTTTAGGGAGGAAAAAACACCCCGGGAAATGTAAACCCCAGCGGAAATGTCCCGGGGGGCGAGAAAAAAATTTCGCCAAAAGAGAGAGAGAAAAAGCCTGGCCAATTTAATTGGGGTATTGAGGGACGCGCTACTACCCGGTTTTGGGAACCCTTTAAAGTAAAAAAGGACCATTCCCTCTTTAAAATGGATGCCAAAAAAACAAAAAGGAAAAAAATGCAAGGGGCACCCGGGGGTTTTCCCGGGTCTACAGGACTTTAAAATTTTCTGTAGAACATGCCCCGGGGAAACAAGCAAAATGCGGATTCCAAATGCCCCGGGGGGGAATTTCTTTATGGCAAAAAGGGGGTCGTTCCCCCAAAGGGCTGAGCAAGGGGGGGGGGGATGTAAAAGCCGCGTTGGGGAAAGGGCCCACAGGGAGTATTTTATCCCCGGGCCCGGTTTTGGATAAAGTCCCCGGGGAGTCCAGGACGCCCTTTCCAAACCCAAAATAAAACGCCTTGGTGGAGTGGGGAAAAGGGGTTGTAAATAATGTCGACAGTTAAAAAAAAATGTCCCCACCTATGTTTAATCCGGTTTTGTATGGGCCCCCCACCCCCCATTTCCGGGTTTTGGCCCCCTTTCATTGGGAGTAACCCCCGAAACAAAAGGGTGGGTGCTTACTCCCCCGGGCTCCACGCCAGGATTTTGGCTGAAAAAAAGGTCAGCAGGTAGCTGACTGGCGTCGGGTGTAAACCCCCAGTTCCCACCTTTTGGGCCCGGAGGTTTTCACACGGGGGAAAACCAGTGTAAAGGGCCAACAAGGTATATTTAGGGGAAATACACCCTTGTTAGCAAAAGGGTCAGAAAGAGCAAGTCCCCTTTTTGTTTTTGTTTTTGCTGTTTATGTTTTTTCCATCGGTTTTTTTTTCTGCTTTTTTAAATAAAACCCCGGGCCAAAACAAGGGGGTTTTTTACCTTTACTTTCCCCCTTTCCCCGCCCGAAAGGTCATGCGGGATCCCCCGAGGGTTTCAAAAATCACAAAATTATTTGTTTCCTATATACATATGCTTAACATTATTTAATCTGTGTCCCCTTTTTTGGGTGCCCGATTTTTGGTTCTTTACAGACCGCCCCCGGGGCTACTTTAGGTTCCCCCGGACTGATGTTTTTGCCATTCCCCCCGGGCTCTGTTTTTGGGCCCCCTCGCAGAGCCAAAGGGAAAACCCTTTTTTATTATGCCGCGGGCACGGGAAACCCCGGCGATCAAAGGGTTTTAAACGCCGGGCACTTGGGAAACCCCCGATTTTGCAGCGACACCAAAAAAAACTGTGGAAAAGTCTTTTTGGGGGTTTTAAAACCCCTTAAATGAGTATAAATTTGGCCCCCAATGAACGAACCTTCAAACTTTCTGGTGTGGGGGGGCTACCTTGCAATTTTTAAAATTGATGCGCCTATCTAGGAAATTGCATAAATTTTTGGCGCATAAAAATTTTCATTTTCTTACATGTTTAATGCTCCTCCCTTTGATGCCTTCAAATGTGTCCCCTGACTGGCGTAAAATGCGCCTATTTTTTTGGGCCCACAGTTCTTTATATAGAGAATAGGGCTCAGTTTTTTGGTGAAAAACCCACCAAAAAATGGGCTTTCATTTTGGGGACAATTTCGCCCATAACTTCTTTTTTACAGCCAGGTTGGGGGTTCCCCCATTGGGGAAATTTTTGTAGTCAATTTTGGGCAATGAAACAATCGGGACAAAGGGCAAATGCGATAAACCAAAAATTGAATGAACTTGTGTATAAAGAGCCGGGAAATCAAAAAGCGCAGGAAAAAAATTAGAGGGGCCGTGACAGCGCCATCCCTTTTTCCCCGCCTTTCTGCCCTTTGACTTTTTCATTTGTTGTTTTTATTGTGCTAAGAAAATGGCTCAAAAAATAAAGGAAAAATATCAAAAAAGCCTCGGTGAAACCCGCGGGGGTTGATTATTGTCTCGCTGTTTAAATTTAATTTTTTGGGGATTTTTGAAGACTTTCTTTATCACTATTATTTTTACTAACTCATAGAGTCTGATTTTCACCCAATTCTATCAAATCCCCCAAAAAAAACTGCAAAAGGTTTAAAAAAAGAGGGGGCGGCGAAAAGGGGCCCAGCGAAATAAAACCCTTTTTTTCCCCCAGGGGTGACCGTTTCCCCGCTCCTGTATCGTGTTAAATAAACTTTGCCAACAATGTCCACTTAAAATAGTTTAAAACCCGGGACCCAAAATAAGAGGTTAAAGGTCCCCGGGAAAAATTTAAAGGATTCCTAGAGCACGGGAGTATTTCAGAGGAGGGGTGGGCTGATGATTTAGGAGGTGATACATTGCAGTTTCCCTTTAATGGGGGTTGCGGGAGTCACCTGCAACACAGGTATTTCGGGGAAAGGGGGTGAATTAAACCTGAAAGGGAGGAAAAGTTTTCGCGCCTCCTCTAATAAAAATTAAAACTGCATCAAAATTTTATTTAATTTTAATCTAAGGGCCTTTATATTTTTCTTTTTATATACTTTTGCAATTCTTTTTATTTTACAAATTTTTTTTAAGGGCCCCAAAAAAAGAAAAGGACGCCCCCATTTTTTCCCCTGACTTTTTTGTGTTTAAAAGTGTTGATAGTATTTATATTATTTTAAACATTTTATTTTAACTATTATTTTAAACTTTTACTATGCTATATTATTTTAATTTGTTTTATACTCTACTGTACTTTTATTTTAAATACTATGCTGTATTAATTAAAAATTTTTTATACTTTTTTTAAAAATTTAACCACATTGTGCTTCACAAATTTTAATTTTTATACTCCACTATATTATACTAGATTTTAATATGCTATACAATACTATATTATATTACATTGCACTGTATTATACCATATATTTTTTTTTTAATATTCTCCAAATTCTTTTTTTATATTACTTTGCACTGAATTAACCATAGGAATTTTTTAAATATTATTTTTAAAAAAATTCTTTTTTTAAATTTATATTTTTTTTTATATTTCTGCCCCCTATTATATTACTTTAATTTTTTTACTTACTTTTAAAAATTAAAAAACTATAGTAATTTAATTATGAAACACTATTTATTTTAAATTATATTTTTCCTACAGTATATTATATAATGCTACACTATATTATACTTTATTCCAATATGCTATACAATTTATATTATTTTTAAATTGTTTTTTAAATTTTTATGTATAGAATTTTAGTTTTTATACTCAAACTATTTTATATTATATTACATTTTTATTATACTTACCTACAAAAGCGTTTTATTTTTACATTATTGTGTTTACTTTTACTATTTTTTTTAATACTTTATTATCCCTACAGTACTTTTATATTATGTATACATATTATAAAAAACCCAACATTTATTATACTACACTATATTTAAAAAAACTAATATGTTTACTATTTTAAACATTAAAATTTATCCCAATCCCAAAATTACATTCTTCTGTATTATATACAAAAAATAAAAATGGGGGGGACTTTAAATAAGCAAGCCCCTTTATTTTTTGGGCAGTTTTTTGTAGCATCTTTTTAGGGGACCAGCGGATAAGGGAAGTGGGGATCTTTTCGGGCACATGAGGAATGGGGGATTATCTTTCTGGGGAATTTTTCCACCGCTGATATTAGACTTATTGAAGACTTTTTCTATGGGGAAAAGATTTTTTAAATTTTTTTCTTTTTTCAAGTTTTAAAAAAATCGATTTGTCAGCAGAAACGAAAAGAAATATTCTAAAAATTTTAGAAAAAACCCTTCAGGGGGGCCCAAATCAGTAATTTTCACCCCCTGATCAATAGCTGAAGAAGAGGGAAAGGGTTTCCGCGGCTTCTAAAGGGAAACAGGGGTGTTTTACTGGAAAAAGGGAAAAAAGATAAACAGCTGTGCAAAAATAACTAAAAAGGGTTTTTAAAATTTTAATCTATCTACCTTCAAAACTTTCTATCTATCAAATCATCTACCCTATCCATTTCTATCTATCTTCTCATATCAATTTTATCAAATCTTTTTATCAAAATTATCTTAAACAAAATCCTTTTTTACCCCCCTAATCTTTCAAATTCTAATTATCTATTTTTCCCCCAAAAACTAAAATCTTTCAATCTCATATCTATCTTTTTTCTATTATTTTCTTTCAAATCTCATATCTCTATCAAATCTTTCTATCTCTATCTATCTCAAATCTACTCAAAACTACCCCAATTCAAATCAAATCTATCTTTTTAATTATCAATCTACCCTTCTATCTATCCCCTATTTTTTTATCTGTCAATCTATTTTCAAACTGTTATCAAATCTCATTATCAATCAATCAATAACCCAATAAATTTTATCAAACCCAAAATCTATTATCTATTTTTCAATTATCTATTATCTATCTTTTCTATTATCAAACTATAAAATCTCCTATCATCTTTTCAATTCCATTTTAAAACAAATTCTGTCGGTCAAACAATCTATCTATCTATCTATCTATTCATAAAATATCTTTCAAATCTATCTATCAAATCAAAAATTGTTCTATCTATCTATTTGTTATCTTTTCCCCTTTTTTTTGAATTTTGCACAATAAACAAGGTCTTTTCCCCCAATAGCCTTTTTGGGATTTCTATTTATGAAGGACACGCGGGAAATTTTCTTTTATATGTGTAAAATACTTTAAAAGATCGTTTATTAAAATAAAAAGGGAAAAAGGCGTTTTCTTGAAAAAAAGGGAGTTTCTCTCTACAAGTTTTCATAGGCGAAAGGAAATGAAATACCTGTCACGCCCCTTTTCGACTGACTGTAATTAGAAAAATGCCCCTTTTGGTTTAAATTTCCATTTTCTTTTGTTTTTTCAGTTTGTTTAATTTAAAGATCAGTTTTGCCCCAAAGCTTTTAAATTTAAACCCAGGCTTTTATCTGATCCCTAAAAACAAAAGCCCTATTACAGTGCTTTTAAATTTTGAGATAAATCAAGCTTTTTTATTTGCCCAGCCCCACAGACTCTGCTAAAAACCTGTGTGATGTTTATAAATGCTATCAAAATAGAACAAACACCAAGGGGGGAGTTTTTTAAAGGGTTCAGTACTGAGGGAACTAAAATAGCCGGGAGGTATAAATTCACTTGTTTTCCCCTTGGGGGAAAACCCGGGGAAACAAAGCAAAAAATTTTTGGGGAAAATGCCCTTTTTTTTTGTGTTCCCTAAAATTTTAAAAAAGCTATTTTTTTGAAAGCGAAAAAACCCCCTTTAAAATGCACTTCATCAAGCTTCAATTTCCCCCTTCTTTTTTTTTTTGGGTTTCCCAAGACTTCCCAAAGGGGCAAACAGTTTAAAAAACCATGGGGGAGCGGGGACCCTTTTGGGGCCCCCTGCCCCCCCAAATTTTAGTCTTGCAAGCTGGGGGTTCCCTTTTTCCAAGAGGGTCAGTGGGCCCTTCTAAATTGTAGGCGATGAATTTTTACTTTTCATGGGAAAACCTACACAAGATCAAAAGCCAACCCCCTCAAAAGGCCCGCGGGTTTGGGTTTTAAAGGGCCCTTGGCCAAACCAAACATAAGGGGAGCCTCCTGATACAGTTTCCCATGATGTTGCCCAAAGAAACCAGCCACCTAGAGGGGGTCCTCACCCCAAGGGGGATTTTTTCCGCTTGTCAGGGGAATGGAGAGTGATGAGTTTTATATTTTTTTTGTTTCTGTTTCAATTAAATGGGCCACTATTAAAGGGGTTTCCTTACAGGCTGTATCACAGAGCCACAGTCAGTTTCAAAATCACACCCCCAAGGAAAGGCGTTGGTAGCCCCTTTTGCATTGTTTGGGAAATTTTTCAGCTCTGTTTTTTCCAGCTCTTTTTTACGAAATAAAAAAAAAGGAAAAAAAAATCTTTTGGGGCAAAAGGGCCCTACAAGCTAAAAGGGGAAAAAAAACAATTGTTTTTTCAAAGCAAAACAATCTGTTTTGTTTGTAAAATAGATAACACACTCTTTTCTAAAAGCGTTGCCGTTCTGTGAATACCCCGCTCTCAAAATAAGCCCAAAGGGGGGGAAAGAAAAAAGGGGGAGAGAAAAGGACGGAAACCCAAAAACCTGTTGCACTCAGAGCAGGAAAAAATCCTCTTTTCCCCTAAACCAGAGAAATTTCAAAAGAGCAATGTTTTTTGATAAAAGTCTTGGTTTATTTTTTCCCCAAATTTGTTGAAACCCCTTTTTTTAAATAGTGAAAAAAACCCCTTTAAGGATAGTTATTTACTATTAGCCCCCAAATCCCTAGGCCAAATTGAAAACCTCCCTTTACCCATTTGGACTCTGTCCTGCATTGCTTTGCCCATGGGTCCATAATTTCTTTATTTAAAAATTGGAAAAGTGTCGGGCCTTTTAGCTTATTAAAGATTTTTATTTCCCATTTTTTTCCCCTGCAACTTGACCTGAAAATTCTTCCCCCTCCCCCTGTTTCACCACCTTTAAACCCTTTCCCGGTTTTCGATCCCTCTTAGGTCCGGCTCTTGTTTATATATTGGGTTGGTGCAGGTGGGGTTTAATGACTTTACCACCTTTCCCCGTGGGCAGGGACGCCGCTCATTGACTGCCAAAACTTTCCCTTATATTCTTTGGGCAGCACCAGGAGCCTCCAGGCTAAATGTCAGCAGAATTTTTTGTTTTAAAAACAGATTCATTTAATATTTTTTTTGGAAAGGTTTAAAATATTGTATTACAAATACACCCCAGCCCAAAACCCAAATGAAGGGGCCCCCGGTTTAGCGGAGCACCCCGGCGCTACCCCTATTTCCCTTTCACAGGGAGCGGAGAATTTTAAGAACCGGAACATTCAAGACGGGGGCTCGGAAAAGGTTCGGAGACGGGAAAGGGGTTGGGAAAGAGCGGGTCTTTTGATCTACCAAAGGGAATGAGGGGGGGGCCTTTTAAGAGTGCCCGAGACTAAAAACCACAGGAAAAAAGGCTTTCTTTTTGGGGGGTCGTCTTTACTACAGGGATCGCTGCTTTTTAAAGGTTTTAAAAAATCTTTCAAAAAAACCCAAAAAAAAAATTTTTGGGGGGGGGGGTTTTGTGTCCATTTACAGTGTCCAAAACCCATTCCAAAATACCCCTCTTTTATGGGCTGCATCCCGTCCCCCGGTTGCTATAAACTACAGGGCCTGTTCAATCTCTCCTGATAGGCCCAGCCCTTGGTTGCTATAGGGTTTCGACCTTTCAGCTCTCATTTTAAAAGGTCCAGCATTGGTTGCTATAGCTAAAAGACCTTTGGGTTCTACTTTCAGCCTAGTAGAACCAGAACCCCTGCCCCGAAAAACTGAATGAAAACCAAAAAAAACAGGACGAGGTTTAAAAAGAAATTTAATTTTAGTGAGAAAAAAACCCCTTTAAGGCTCCTGGGCCTGATGCAAAGAATTTAATTTTGGGGGCCCAGTTACTTTTAAAAGTCCCTTTTCTGTTTCTGGTGTCTTCTTAATTTTGGGTGAATGGTTTTGGGCCCCCCTTAAAACTGCGGGCCCCAATAGCGGCGCTTTTCGGCAACCCCCCAAAAATACGTTCCCCCCCACAGGGGGTTTTTTCCCGGTTTTTAAGAAACCCCTGTGTTGGCTAGTATTGAGGTAAAATAAAAAAAAATCACCATCACTCAGCCAAACCCCCTTTTCCCAAAACCTCCTGAACTCCAGTGTTGCCCCCGCCGATCCCCCCCCCATTTTGTCCCTGTACATTGCCCACATGGGCTATAAGCCCAAACAATAGGCCCCAGTGGTTCCTTTTTTTCACAAGTGGGCATTTGGGGCCACGAATTTTAATCCTCAGTTACATGAGAAATGTACTTATTTTGGCAATTTTTAAATAAAAAATTTTAATAAAAAAAATTTTTCAAATTTACGATTGTTACTGCATGCTTAAATTTAAAAGAAAGCAGTTTTAAAATCACCAGTTTTTTTTGGTTTCCTAAAAAAAAAAAGAATATCCTATATAGTGAGAGAAAGAATTTCCGTTTTCCAGGTTTTACCGAAAAGGGCCCATTTTCCTTTAAATTTAAAAAGCGCTGGAAAATCCGGGGAAGAAAAAAATACTTTATTTGGGGAAAAAATGTTAAATTTTGGCTTGAGGTTTAAACAAATTCATTTACGTTTCATTAAGGGCCCCATGAAGTGTCTTTCTTTAAAGGGACGAAAAGCGTATTTTTTAAATTTAAAATTTAAATTTTCATAAAAAAACCCGCGCTTCTAAAATTTTGGTAAGGGAGCCAGTTGTTTGGCAACCGGGGGGCCCCGAGAAAATCTTCTCTTGGGATATATGTTTTGTTTACCTTCCCAGAGGAAGTTGGGGAAAAAAAAATGAGAAAAACCCGCTGACTCCCCAACACTGAGTAATGGTATTGTAATTTGGAAAAGGGGGGAGCGTTTGTCCCCCTTTAATTAGCACAAAATCTGCCCAAGGGGGGGCACATTTTAGTGTTGTATTTCCCCACCACATGTGAAAAAAGGAACGAAAAAACCTTTGGGGTTTTTAAAAGCCCTTTTTTTTCTTCAAAAAAAGGAAAAAAAACTTCTCATAGAGGCAGGGAAAAATGCAAAGGGGGGCTTTTTGGGGGGAAGAGGGGATAGTCAGTTGGGGGGGGCCCCCCAAACCCGGTGTGGGGCCCGAGGCAGGGAAATTTCCCCTTTAACTGGCCCGAGAGTCAGTTGGAAGCGGGCATTTGGACGGGGGGCCCCCACAAAAAGGGGTAAAGAGAACAAAAAGAGAAAAAAAAAAGGAAAAAACAGTAAAATTTTAAAGAAGTTGGCAGGAAACACTAAAACCTTGAATATGAAAGTCCCCGGCCCGCCATGACTGTAAGGGGCCTTTTGAGGGGCACAGGGGTGAGATTTTGGGGAGGGCAGGAAAAGGATTAAATCCTTTCTTTTGGGGAAAAATTGTGGCAGACCTAAAAGGACTAAGAAAGAAGTGAGAGTACCTTCATTCATAAAATATTTTGTAAAATGGTGTAAATTTAAACAGAGTCCCAACCCTGCCCAAAAACTAGGAAAACTGTTTAAAGGGTGCGGAGTGTTTGGGAACGTACCATTGGTTTTTTGGAATTTCCCCTGGCCAACCCCAAGCAGTGATGTAAAAACACACCAGGGGGGCGGTGCCTAAGGGGTCCCTGGTTAAAAACCAGGAAAACCCCTTTCCCAAGGGCAGGGCCCAGGTTTTCCCATCCCTGAAAAACCAAATTGGGTTGAAAATGGTGGCCCAGGTGTAGCATATTTCAAAAAAACCCTAAAGCGGCTCGTGGTTGGGGGGCAAGCAGGGAAAGGGCAGGGCTAGCACGGACAGAAGGTGGCCAAGGGGTGGAGGCAAAGGTTGGGGACCCGGGTTTAAAAACAAGAACAGTAAACTATCACTTTCTCTCAGGCTCAGGGCACGTAGATCTAGGGAAGGAAATTTAGGAAAGGGTGGCTGGAAGATATTGGGGGACACCAATTTCTGGAACAGTTCCTCTAAAAACTTCTAAGGGGCTGGCCGTGGGGCGCCACGGGGAAAAGGGATGTGTACTGGTCCAGAGTAAAAAACAGGGCCCCGGAGTTGGGAAGGTAAAAACCCGGTGGCAAATACAGCTTTCCCCCACCCCACTGAGGTCAAAGGGGCCCCCTCGTCCCCGGCAGCTTTCAGGAGAGGGAACAAAAGGGGCACCCACAGCCAGACATTTGGGGGGGCCCGGGAAGCTTGTAACACTGTTGCAAAGCTGTCACCCTTCTTTTACCAGATGCACTACATGTCTCAGCACACCAAACCCGATGTCGCCCTCCACCCTTACCCAAAACACCTGCATTTTTGGTTGCTCCCAAACCCTCCCGGGGCTTTTCCCCTCTTTTTCTATTGGGGTTTTTACCCCTGCAGAAAACTCTTCTGTAAAAGAAATTTTGGTTTTGGTATTGGGGCCCCTGGGAAACAGAAACAAGCCCGCGGGGAAAGCCCACCCTTTACCACAACATTTTAGCACAATGGGGGGCTCCAGGCTTTGGGCTTTGCCATAAAGCGAAAACCCCTTTTTTGGAGGCCTTTGGGGAAAAAGAAAAAGAAAGGCATCGTTTTCAACTAGAAAGTCCCTCCCTGTATATTTTGTTGCCGTTTCGCCTTTCTGGGTCAAAATTTTTACCAATTAAAAAAGAAAGATATCTTTTAAATTTAAAAAAACTTCAAATTTTCACCCTTTTCCCCAAAAAAGGGCATAAGATTTCTAAAATTTTAGTTCTCCCAAAAAGCAAGGACAAGAAGTTAAAACCTCGGCCGGCAATAGAATATTAAATTTTAAAAGGGGGAATTAAATTTAAAACTTTCCCCGCAACCCAAAAATTATTAAACCCTTAAAAACTGTTTAAATTTCTGGGGCGGAGTTTCCCGCCCCCAGCTGCCAAAAATCAGAAAACCCACTCTCGACTTCTAAAAAGGGAAAATATTTTGGGAAAAAGGGGTTACTCACATAGGGCTCATTTATCTGAAACGAATTTTAAAATGCAACCCGGGTTTGGTTTTTTTCCCCCTTATCATATCCCTAACCTTTATCGAACTGTAAACCCCCAAAAAAATTTTCTTTGGACGGAGTGGATCCTCTGGGGGCAGCCAGATTTTTGGTGAAAAGGGAAAAACAAAAAAAACCCCCCCCCCCCATCATTCCTAAAACCCCAACCCCAACCCTAAAATCCATAACCTTAAAAACCCCCTTTCCCCAAAATCAAAAATTAACCCATTTCCCCCAACTCCAAAACCCCAACCCTTACCCCAAAAACCCCAGCTTCTTTGCCCCCAAACCCCCTTTTCATAACCCCCTAAAAAATTTCTTTCCCTAACCTTTCCCGCCGTTTAACCCCCTAAAACCCCAAAAACCTTTAACCCCCAGCCCCCAATTTCCTAACTCTAACCCCATAATCCCAATGACCCTAACCCCCGTAAACCCAAAACCCCTTTTAATGGACAAAGGGGTGGTCCCCTGGGCCCGCCCCGGGTTTTTGGGTAAGTCACCCAAGAACTCCATAATCCCTTACCCTAACCTACTAAACCTAACTCTATAATCCCTAACCCCAAAACCTTAATCCCATTACCCTAACTCCATAACCCCTAACCCTTACCCACTAACCCTAGCTCCATAGCTCCTAACCCACTAATCATAACCTCATAACCCTAACTCCATAACCCTTTAACGTTTAACCCCCCTAACCCTAAATCCAAACCCCTAACCCCCTTTTTAAAAAAAAATTCAAAAAATTTTTATCAACAGGGATTTTTACCTATTTCACTTTCAAAAAATTTTAATCCCTGTTAAAATAATAACTTTTTCTTTAAAATTTTTTTAAAATTGTTTCTTACTAAAAACCCCCATAAAACTTTCCACAACCCCCAAAATAAAAGATACAGCCCTACTAAATATTAAACCATCAGTGGAGTAATGCCCGATAAAAAGGGGGGGCTTTCCCCCTTTAATTGGGCAGATAATATAAATGTATAGTTTATTACAATTCTTTAATCCAAAAATGCTACCCAACGCGTTTTCCCCCCC
>JAODAL010066045.1:0-17944 GCA_025379985.1 Phyllomedusa bahiana
CCCCACCCCCCCACCCCCAAAACACCAACCCCCCCCGTCACCCACACACACACCACCCCCCGCCCACAACACCACACCACCCACCGCACCCCACACACCCACCCAGCCTTTACCACACCACCCACCCCCCCCACCGTCAAAACCCCAACAAAAAAACACAAAAACCCACCGCACCAACACACACCACCAAACCCGGTCACCAAACACACACCCCCCAACCTAAAAACACCCCAAACCCCCCAACCGTCACCCCAAACACCACCCCAACCGTCACCCCCAACACCACCACCCAACCGTCACCCACACCCACCCCCACCCACCGTCACCACACACCACCCCCACCCACCGCCACCCCCCAAAACACCCCCACCCAGCCGTCAACCCCACACACCACCACCCCCCCACCACCATCCACCCACCTACCCAAACCACCCCCAGCCAGCCTCACCCCCACACACACCCCCACCAGCCGTCACCGCACACACAGCCCCCGACCCAGCCGGCACCCCACACACACACACCCCCCGCCCGCCCCCCACACACACACACCCCCAACCCACGTCACCAACACACCACCCCCCAAACCCCCCCCACCCAACCCCCCCCAACCGTCACCACACACACAAACACCACCAAACCCCCCGTCCCACACCACACACACCCCCCACCCCCCACCCCCCACACACACACCCCCCCCACCCGTCACCACACACACACCCCACCCCAAAACCCCCGTCACCACCACACAACCCACCCACCCACCTCACCCACAACACACACCACCCCGCCGCACCCCACACCACACCCCCCAGCCGACCACAAACCCCCACACCACCCACCGCACCACACACACACCCCCACACCCCCCCACCCACCCCGCCCACCACACAAAACACACCCCCCAACCGTCACCACCAACAACCACCCACCCACCCCCACACCCTCCCCCGACCCCCCGTCACCAACACACACCACCCAAAAGCACCAAACACACCCCCCCAAAACCCCACCAAAACCCCACCCAACCGTCACCAAACACACACCACCCCAAACCCTACCCCAACACACACCCCCCCCCCCAAACCAAAACCCCCCCCCCCCCACCACACCACCACCCAAAAGCCCCACACACACCCCCCAACCCCCCGCACCCACACACCACCCCAAACCCCCCGCCCAACACCCCCCCCACCCCCCCACCACCAAAAACCCCGCGCCACACCACACCCCCACCAGGTCCCACAAAACACCAACCGTACCACCAAAAACCCACACCCCCCCAGCCGTCACCACACACACCCAGCCCCAACCCCCCGTCCCACACACACACACCACCCACCCCCCACCACACACACACCCCCCAAACCCCCGTCCCCCACACCCCACCCCAACCCAACCTCCCCAAAACACACCCACACCCAACCCCCCGTCACCACACACACCTCCCCCGACCCAGCCGTCACCACACACACACCACCCAGCCGTCACCACACACACACACACCACCCAGCCGTCACCACACACACACACCACCCAGCCGTCACCACACACACACACACCACCCAGCCGTCACCACACACACACACCACCCAACCCAGCCGTCACCACACACACACACACCACCCAGCCGTCACCACACACACACACCACCCAACCGTCACCACACACACACACCACCCAGCCGTCACCACACACACACACACCACCCAACCGTCACCACACACACACCACCCAGCCGTCACCACACACACACCACCCAGCCGTCACCACACACACACCACCCATCCCACGTCTTTGCCCACCTGTAATGTGCAGTTCTCTTTCCTGCTCAGGAACTCCACGAATCTGGCGACCACCCCACTAGTCCCTATCACTTCATCTATCGGAGGGTTAGGCTCTGAGAAAACATAGAAGAGAAGGGGTCACCTGCGTCCCTGTACTTCACACATCATCCTCCTATCATCTAGACGACTCACGCCCATAACCTATGCATCCAGCCCAGCTCCGAGGAAGGTGGCGGCACTGCCCACAGGGGGCGCTCAGCCCGAGGGCAGTGATGCCAGGAAACCCCAGTGTCCCCATTCAGACAGCTGCTGAATGTAATGACCTAACCATGGATTTTTGGGGATTTCCCCCTTACCGTACCTGTCATACAATTGTTGTCTGCATACAGACTGCCCCCTAGTGGCAGCAGCACAGAGCATCATGAGCATTTTCCTAAAGTGCAGGCCACCACCCCCCTTTACCGCTACGCACTCATCTCCACAACCTGTACGCAGCTCCTGCTCATGAAAACCTCCCATTAGTACAGCAGCACAGAGTATTAGCAGCATTTTCCTAACCTTCTCTTCAGTACAGATTCCCGTTTCCCTTTACTATTCTGCACTCACTTCCATGATCTGTGTGCAGCTCCTACATACACACCTGTATACAGAACCCCCTCTTAGTAGAAGCAGCACAGAGTATTATGAGCATTCTTCTAACATCCTCTTCCGTACACATCCCTATTCCCCTTTACGCACTCACTTCCACGATCTGTGTGCAGCTACTATTCCATATGAAACTGTATACAGACCCTCCCTTCCTTAGTAGAAGCAGCACAGAGTATTATGAGCATTTTTTCTAATGTTCTCTTCAGTACATATCCCCATTCCCTTTTACCACTATGCACCCAGTTCCATAATCTGTTTGTAGCCCCTACTCATCTTACTTAGGAAACTTGATACAGACAACTCCCATTTCCTATAGTGTCAGCAGCACAGAGTATTATGAGCATTCTTCTAACATCCTCCTCTGTACACATCCCCATTCCTCTTTTACCACTATGCACCTAATTCCATTAACTGCTTGCAGCCCCTACTCCTCTTCCTTAGGAAACCATATACAAACTGTATATAAACCAACCCTCTTCCCTTTAGTGGCAGCAGCACAGAGTATTATGAGCATTCTTCTAATATCCTCTTCCGTACAGATCCCCATCCCCCTTTACCACCATGCGCTCCCTTCCATGGTCTGTATGCAGCTAGTATTCATGAGAACAGTAGATAACCCGCCGTCCTCGGGGCCGGATTACCAGATATTCTGAATTACTGGATGCTGGATATAGCTGTCCTTTGCCTGTATACGGTAACACCCTGCAGTCCCCAGTGCTGGTGGATGCGAGTGGAGGCGCTACATGAGCACGGACCAGACCCCTGCTAATCTGGAGTGCCACAGCATGCCAGACTATCAGGATTCCTGCACCATAAAGGACTTTGCGGTGTCACAGCTACAGAACCACCTACAGGGACGGTGCGACACTGAGCAGGAGGCAGCGGACGGTACCTTTGGACAGGAGCTTCCGGAATTTCTGGGTGGCGGCGAGCTGCTGCTCGGGATTGTTGGAGAAGATCATGTCGATCATGTCGGAGGTGATCACCCCGCTCTGCGGAGAGGAAGAGGTAGGATCAGCGGGCAAAGCAGAGGAAATCGCATAAAGGGCAACTCCATAACACACAGGACACAATGGGCTCTGTAAGGGCAGGACGGCGTGACACTCACCGACGCCATCTCCATGTTATTGGCCGGCGCTTCATGGAGGTTGGCGTCGAACATGGCGTCGTCTTCGGCCGCTTCTTCTGCGTTCGCCACGTTCCTTCTTTTGAATAACTGCAAGAAAGAAAAGCGGATCAGTTTCACACAGGGGCTCTGCCACGAAGGCGTTTCAGGCCTGGTTTGTCCGGCTTCAGCTTTCAGTGTGTTCAAAAGGGGGCGTTTGCGATTTGTTTGGACTGCATACCATGTGACCCAGCAGACTTGCCTTTCCCCTTTCATTCTTGTCAAACAAAGGTCTGCTTATGTAAAAGAGCTGTGAGTAGCTACAATTTAAATGAGTGGTTAGCACTTCTGCCTTTCAGCGTAGGGGTCCTAGGTTCAAATACCTGCAGGATTCAAGCATGAGCATTGTTTCTTGTCTCATTGCACAAACCTGATTGAGGTTTCTTCCTTTTTATTTATTTGACTAATTACTAAGGAGCACAGAGGACGGGAGTAGAATGACAGCACCTGGGGTTGAACACTCAGTAATCACACACCCATTGCTGAGTGAGTGTACAACTCCTGTCCTCTGTACTCCTTAGTAATCACACACACTCACTACTGAGTAAGGAACATAGAGGACAGGAGTAGAATGACAGCACCTGGGGTTGAACACTCGCTCAGCAGTGAGTGTGTGTGATTACTAAGGATTAAGAGGAAGGGAGTAGAATGACAGCACCTGGGGTTTAACACTCAGTAATCACACCCCATTTCTGAGTGAGTGTTACAATCCTGTCTCTGTACTCCTTAGTAATCACTAGACACCCTGGCTGAGTGTTCAACCCAGGTGTTGTCATTCTACCCCCCGTCCTCTGTGCTCCTTAAGTAATCACACACACACTTTACTGAGTAAGGAAACATAAGGGACAGGAGTAGAATGACAGCACCTGGGGTTGACACTCGTCAGCAGTGAGTGTTTTGTGATTACTAAGGAGTACAGAGGACGGGAGTAGAATGACAGCGCCTGGGGTTGACACTCGCTCAGCAGTGAAATGTGTGTGATTACCAAGTACAGAGGACAGGAGTAGAATGACAGCAGCTGGGGTTGAGCACTCAGCAGGGGATATACAGCCCCAGCACTGACTGCAGAGCTGATCAGGATCTGTTTTCCTCCCACTGCAGCCATTTTTCTGTAGGTCACATTAGCTTTTTCCTCCCCGCCTTCCATGAGCCGTAACGTTACTATTTTTCCACCTACATTCGCATACGAGGGCTTGTTTTTTGCGGAACAACATACATTTTTTTTAACGATACCATTGACCTTCCATAGTAAGTACTGAGAAACCCACTGAAAAAACCCTGTGGTGTAATGTGGAAAAAAAAAATGCAATTGCACCATTTTTGCAGGGGCTTTGGTTTGGATGGAGGTCACTGCTCAGTAAAATATTCTGCGGGTCAATACGGATCCAGTGATACCAAACTTATTACTTTTCTCTCTAGATCTTAAAATTTGCCATTTTCTGCAGCCAACAACCTTCTAGTTTTTCCACCTATTGACCTGAGCGAGGGCTTGTTTTTTACGGGCTGAAGTGGAGTTTTTATTGATATTATTTTAACATGCCCCTTTTTGATAAATATTTATTCCATTTTTTAAGGACATTAAGTTACTAAAAAAAAAAAAAAAAAAAAAAATCAATTTTTTTAGATTTTTTTTTCTGCTACAATAAATAATGTTATTTTTTAATAAATTGAACAATAAATTAAATATCTACGGAGGCGACGACGCCAATTATGTGTAACTTTTTTTTACTTTATTCGAAAGATGGTGAAAGGGAGTTTTTACATTTGTTCTTGCAGTCCCCCTGTGCTACTTTTGCACCAGAGAAGCATGATTGCTTCTACACTGTTCTGCAATATGAATATATTGCAGCATGATGCACCAATATGGCTCCCCTATGACATTGGGCCTATGGCAGCGGGTAACAGGCCGCTACATAGACCTTCATGAGGGCCCCCACTTCTAGGACAACCATGTGGCCCCCATAGACATGCATTACTCGACCTGTCACTTCGTATTGTACACGCAGGGGGACGAGGCGTAATCCATAGCTCTCTATGAGAACTATGGATTACCGTAATTTTGGCGCGCATCTCGCCCGTATTACAGCGCAAATATGTGGTGAAATGCGCGCTGTAATTACACCGTGTGAACATACCCTTATTGTTGTTAGGGCACGCGGGTAGAGCGCCTGTGACCTCTCCTGACAGGTTTGCTTCAATAAACTCAAATATTCCCCATTACATTAAAATTCTGTAGCATCCTAGAAATCTCCTCCTAGGAATCAATTCCCAATCGGTCAGATGGGTGTTACCAATTGGGGGGTGTCCTTGCACAGTATGACAATGTCCAATTAGTGTGCGTTTGTAAGGACACACCCCTTTGACAGTTGGAATGGTAACGCCCAGCTGACAGATTCAGTTATACATTTCCTGGAGGAACAGATTTCCTCAAACAGGAGAGGTCACAGGTGCTTTTTTAAGTTCCTGGGGGATCTGAAAAGATTTTAGGCTACAGCTCACACTCGTCTATTAGCCAAGAACTGGCGGATATCCAGCTTCCGTCTCCGGCATGTACATACAAGCTTCTGGTATGGACCTCACCGATGTCCTGACTAAGGGGTCCGAAACAGAATCAAGGATGTTACAGTCCAACCCCCAGTATCCCCTGACATCCTGGGAGTTGTAGTGTTACACCGGCTGGACAGGCACAAGTATCCTTCTATTGCGAATCCCAATATTTGTATATCGCTGGGACCATCATGCCACCGCCTGGACATCGCCTTTCATTGCGAAATTTACATTTTTCACTCAAACACACAGAAACAAGGCCGTACTCACAGCTCAAAGGCTGGACTGAAACTGAATCCAGTATAGAGGCAACACTGGCCCCTATGCTACTTGGGAAAGATAAACTTGGTTGAAAACTGATTGCTGACAGAAGCTCACACACCCCACCCCCAAGGGGACAATTAAATATAAAAAATTTGCACATTAAATGGATACCTGTTAAAACAAAAGAAAGGCAGAATAGCCACAGAATTCCAAGCGGGCCATGGGGGGCCTTGTGTTGCCTCTTTATTTGGGTTTCCATTTCAGTCCACCCCTTTGACTGTGAGTATGGACTCGTTTCTTTGTTTTTTGAGAAATTTTAATGCCCCCATTTTTTCTGTGATTTTGTTATTGTGGGGACTTGCAAGGGTAATGAGGACCGTACGGGGGCTTGCGGGCTTGCATTGGGGGGCACTGTATTAACTAAAACCCATTTTTTTGGATATTTTTCCATATTAAATTTTTTTTTTCCCCAAAATTTACGGGCACAGAGGGTGGCTGTTTTTTTTTTAGGGACACCAAAAAGGTGCGGGGCCCCCCCGCTAAAATCAAATAAAAGTGGCGTAACAGGCGAAAGGGAAAGAATGGTGAACCACAGGGTTCAGCTTTAAATTTGGGGCCCCCTTTTTTGTATCCCCTTATCAAAAATTCAATTGTAATACCCACAACCACCCCCCTCATAATATTAAAGGTGGGGGCGGGGGTTGCCCTTATCGGTATTTGGCAATCTCCACAATTGTGGCTTTTCTGCAAAACTAGTGTGAACGGTACCCAATTCAAGTGAAGTCTAATTGTTCCCCTAGTGGGTGGGGTATGTAAACTATTTGCTCACAATCAGCGGGCCCCTTTTTTAAACTTTCCCAAGGGGCAAAAGGGCCCAAAGTTCCCTTTTTTTACGGGGGTTTCATTTTCCCGGGTCCAGCCTTTGACTGTGAATATGGCCTTGTTACTGTTTTTTTTCTTTTAAATTAAAATTTTTGCTGGATTTTTCCTCTTTCTCTTCCCCTTTGACCAATATGCGACATCCTCATCAGTAAAATAAGAGCTGCCTTTCCCAAAAACCCCAAATTTTCCCCCCCGCGCCCCCCCCTAAACCAGCCCATGCCTGACAGCGAGCCGGTGCCGGGAAACACGACCCCCCCCTCACCCCCGTCACAAAAACGGGTCCCAGCAAGTCAATTTTTCCCCGGGACCAGACGTGTTTATCCGAAACCCAGCGTCCTGCAATGAGGCGTCCTCCTGGGACAGGGGACAGAAGGGAACCCCGTGTATTTACACACAGCAGGCCAGCATGGGCCCGGGCCCAGCCCCTGGAGGTTTCCCCCCCCCGCTTTTAAACCCCCTTTCCCCCTTCTTCAGTACACGAGGTCTAATTTCTAAAGGGCGGGTTCCCACACGGCGTTTTTGGATCCTGTTTGGATCCAAAATCGCATCCAAAAAACCACTTTGGGCGAAGGGATCGCACCCTATAAAAATTAATTTTTTAAGGGGGTTTTCCTGCTCCCCGCCTTTGGGGGATCGGGAAATTTTGGACAGGATAATTTTTGCCGGGTTTTCCCCGAAAGACCAATAGGACAAAAAACCGGGCCCGGACCCCCCTCGCCCCTGAACACGGATGTCCCGCCTCATATAAGAAAAAAGGGAAAAATCACACTGCTATTTATTAATACGTTTTTTGGGTTTAAAGGGGTTTCCGACACCAGCTAAAAAATATTTTTCCCCACGCACCCAACACGCCCTGTGAACATCCCCGAACCCTTTCAGACACTTCGTTATTCTCCAAATTTTGACAAAATTTTTTACCCCGGGAAAATGGGGGGGCTTTTAAATTTTTTTTTAAAAATGTCCTTTTTAAAACAAACTTTTTCCAACTTTTATTTTTTTCCTACTAAAGAAAAAAACCCAAAAAAAAAAAGTTACAAAAAAAAGTTTTTCATTTCTTTTTTTTAAATTTGATCAAAAAAAAAATTTTTCCTTTTAAAAACAAAAAAGTGAGGGCAAAAAAAATTTTTTCGGAAGGCTCCGTCCACACGGCACGGACGGTTTTTTCAGAGGGAAATTTGCTAAATTTGGAAACCGTCAAAAAAACCTAAAAAAAACAGGAAACCATCCCATGGGATTTTTAAGGGGAAAATCCCCCCGGGTTACCCCACACTAAGGGATTTTCACCGGGAAAAGGGCTTTTTTTAAAAGCCCCGGGCCCGTTGGGAAAAATTTGGAAAGGGATCTCGCCCCTTTTTCGGTAGGTTTGTTTGTAGGGCGGGGAAGGTCACTGAGGGGGGGGTTAAAAGTTCTAGTTTGGCTGTTAGTATGTAAAGAATTTTTTAAATTTTGCGTTTTTTTTCCCCCCTTTCCCTAAGTACACCCCAGGTTTCGAACGGGGGTAACGCTTTTTGTGTCCGTCATTCTACTAATTTTTTGTTTTTTTTTCCTCAAGGAAAAAAAAAAAAAGTAAAAAAAAAAAAAAAATTATATATTATTAAAAAATTATATATATTAATATATATATATATATATTATTAAAAATTAAAAAAAATATTTTAAAAATATAAAAATAAAAAATTTTAAAAATAAAAAAAAAAAATTTTTAAAAATATAAAAATAAAATATAAAAAAACCCAAAATAAAAATTTTTAAAAAAAATATAAAAATAAAAATATATAAAAAAAAAAATAAAATATTTTTTTAAAAAATAAATAAATAAAAAAATTTTAAAAAAAATAAATAAAAATATATTTTAAAAAAAAAAATAAATAAAATACATAAAAAAAATCAGTTTTTCAAATTTAATTTTATTGATTTTATTTTTTTTTTAAACGTGTTTTTCTTCCTTCAAGGATGTTTAAATAAATGGGAAAATAAATTTTTTGGTCGTCATGGTTTTTTAAAAGGGGTTGTTTTCCCAGGACTGTTTAAGGCCAGGGTCCCCAGGGCACCGGGTTTTTCACCCGGGTTGGGTTTTTTTCAACCGCCTAAAAAAACCGGGCCAAAAAAGACACAATTTTCTCTATGGAAAACCTGTGCACAGCCCCCCATTGTAGGATTTTTTTTTTTCCCCCCGGGTTCCGGGGGAAAAACTAGTTTTTAACCCCAAACTTCCGCCCGGGTTTTCGGCCCGGAAGGCCCAAGGGGGGCTTTCTCGAAAGGGGGAAAAAGGGGGGGAGGGCAAATTCCCCCTCCTTTCCCTGGAAAGCCCGCCCCTCGGCCCGTTTCCCTTTGGGGACGGGCCCCCGGCGCAAAACCCCAAAGGAAAATTTACCGGGGAACCCCCTGGGGTTTGTGTCCCTTTGTTTTTTGGGGGCCCCTAAAGGTTTTTCAAAACCCCTGGGGTGGGTTTTGAATCCGCAAAAAAAACCATTTTTTAAAAGGGGTTTTTTCTCCTAAAATCCACCCAAAACCCTTTCACAAAAAAAAGGCCTGTATTTTTTTGGGGGGCTTTTGGTTTGCCAACCAAGGACCCTTTTCAACCCCAAAAAAGTTTTCAATAGGGTTCCTTGGCTGCCCTTTTGGTTAAAAACGAATTGCCTGACTTTTTTTTAGATTTTTTAAAAAAGGCCCAATCAATCTACTTGCGTTTTCCCAAATGAAATCCCCGGGGGAAAAAGAGTGCGCTTTGGGGAAAAAAAAAAAAAAAAAATTTTTTTGGGGTTTTTTTTTTTAAAAGGAAAAAAAAATTTCAAAAAAAAATTTTTAATGAAAAACCAAAAAGGGGCCCCCAATTTTTAAAAAGGAAAAAATTTTTCCCGAAAAATTTTTAAAAAAAGGGGTTTTTTTTAAAAAATTTTGGGGCCAAAAACCCAAAAGGGTTTTTTTTTTTCAAGGGCCAAAAAAACCCCCCTTTTTAAATTTTTAAAACCTTTTTTTTTAAAAAAAAATTTTTTTGGAATTCCCCAAAAAAAAAAGGGTTTTTGGGGTTTTTTTTTAATTTGGAAAAATTTTTTTTTTTTTTTCCCCCCCAAAAAAATTTTTTTTTTTGGGGGGAAAAATTTTTTTTTTTTGGGCCCCCCTTTTTTTTTAAAAATTTTTTAAAAAAGGGGGGGGGGGGGTTTTTTGGGGGGGTTTTTTTTTCCCCCCCCCAAATTTTTTTGTAACTAGGGGGGTTTTAAAAAAAAATTTTTTTTCCGGGTTTTTTGAAAATTTTAAAAAAAAATTTTTGGGGGTTTTTTTTTTTGTTTTTTTAAAAAAAATTTAAAAAAATTTTTAAAAATTTTTTAAAAAATTTTTAATTTTAAAAAAATTAAAATTTTTTTTAAAATAAACCCCTTTTTTAAAAAAAAAAAAAAAATTTTTTTTTCCCCTTTTAAAAAAAACCCTTTATAAAAAAATTTTTTTTAAAAAATATAATTTTTAAAAAAAATTTATAAATTTTAAAAAGTAAAAAAAAAAAAGGGGTTTTTAAAAAACAAAAATTTGGTTTTAAACCCCCCTTTCTTTAAAATTTTTCCCCCCAAAAAAGGAAACCCGGGGGGTTTTTTTAAAAAAATTTTTTTTTTAAAAAAAAAACCCCGGGGGTTTTTAAATTTTTAAAAAAAATTTTAATTTTTCCCAAAATTTTTTTTTTAAAAATTTTTAAAAAAAATTTTTTTTAAAAAAAAAAAAATTTTTTTTTTAAAAATAAAAAAAAATTTTTTTTTTTAAAAAAAAAAGGGGGGCCAAAAAGTTTTTTTAAAAAAAAAAAAAAAAGGGAAAAACCCGGGAAAAAAAAAAAAAAAAAAACCAAAAAACCTTTGGCCCCCGGGAAACCCCTTTTTTTTCCCCCCGCCCCCGGGCCCCCAACCCCCCCCCCCCCCCCCCCCCGCCCCCCCCCCCCCCCCCCACCCCAAAACCCCCCCCCCCCCCCTCCCCCCTCCCCCCGCCCCCCGCCCCCCCCCCCCCCCCCCCCCCCCCCCCCCCCCCCCCCCCCCCCCCCGCCCCCACCCTTTCCCCCCCCCCCCCGCCAAAACCCCCCCCCCCCCCCCCCCCCCCCCTTTTTAAAGGCCCCCCCCCCCCCCTTTTCCCCCCCCCCCGGGCCCCCAAATTAAAAAACCCCCTTTTTCCCCCCCCCCCCCCCTTTCCCCCCCCCCGGGGCCCCCCCCCCCCCTTTTTCCCCCCCCGGGGGGCCCCCCCCCCCTTTTTTCCCCCCCCCCCCAAAAAAACCCCCCCCCAAAAAAGGGGGGAAAAAAACCCCCCCCAGAAAACCCCCCCCAAAAACCCCCCCCTTTCCCCCCCCCCCAAAACCCCCCTTTCCCCCCCCCCCAAAACCCCCCCCCCCCGGGGAAAAAAAAATTTTTGGGGGGAAAAAAAAACCCCCCCCCCCCCGGCCCTTTTGGGGGGGGAAACCCCGGGGCCTTTATTTAAAAAAAAGGGGGGGGGAAAAAGGGGAAAAAAAAAAAAGGGGGAAAAAAAACCCCTTGGGGAAAAAGGGGGGGGGGGAAAATTGGGGGAAAAAAAAAATTTTACCCCCCCTTTTTTTTTGGGGGGCCCCCCCCTTTAAAAAGAAAAAACCAAAAAAATTTAAAAAAAATTTTAAAAAAAAAAAAAATTTCCCCCCTTTTTTGTAGGGGAAAAGGGGGGAAAACCCCCCCCCAAAAAATGTAAGGGGAAAGGGGGGAAACCCCCCCGGGGCCCCCAATGTAGGGAAAGGGGGGGAAAACCCCCCCGGGCCAAAAAATGTAGGGGGAAAGGGGAAACCCCCCCGGGGGGGCCCCAAAAAGGGGGAAAAGGGGGCCCCCGGGGAAAAATTTTTTGGGGGGGGGGGGGAAAAAACCCCCAAGGGCCTGGAAAAAAGGGAAGGGGAGGAACATCCCAGAGGGGAAAGGGGAAAAAAAGGGGGGGGGAAAACCCCGGGGGGGGGTTTTTTTTTTAAAAAAGGGAAAAAAAAAAAAACCCCGGGGCAAACCCTTTTTTAAAAAAAGGGGGCCCCCAAAAAAAAAAACCCCTTTTTTTAAGGGGAAATTAAAAAATTCCCGGGGCCCAAAAAAAAGGGGGGGGCCCCCAAAAAAAAAAAAAAAACCCCAAAAAAAAAAAAAAAACCCCCCGGGGGGGCAAAACCCCCTTTTTTTGGGGGGGGGGAAAAAAAAAGGGGTTACATAAAATAAAAAAATTTAAAAAAAGAGAAAAAAAACCCCCCAAATTTTTAAATTTGGGGGCCCCAAAAAAATTCCCCCCCCTTTTCCCAAAGGGGGGGGGAAAAAAACCCCCCCTGGAAAAGGGAAACAAAGGGGGGTTTAAAAAACCCCCGGGGGGCCCCCCCTTTTTTTAAAAAAAAAAGGGGCCCCCAAGGGAAAAAAATTTTTTGGGGGGGGCCCCCCCCCCGGGCCGGAAAAAAAAAAGGGGGGGAAGAAAAAAACAAAAAAAATTGGGGGGGGGAAAAAAAAGGGTTTTAAGGGTAATTAAATTTTCCCAAAAAAAAAACCCCCCCCCCAAAAAAAAAAGGGGGAAAAAAAAATTAAAAAAAATTTCCCAAAAAGCCCCTTTTTTACCCCCCCAAAAAAAAAGGGGGGAAAAATTCCCAAAAAGGGGGCCCTGGGGGGCCCCCAAATTTTAAAAAAAAAATTTTTTTTTTTGGGGGGGTTTTTTTAAATTTTAAAAAAAAAAAAATTTTTTTCCTTTTAAAAAATTTTTTTTTTTTTAGGGCCCAAAAAACCCCCCCCCCCCCTAAAAATTTTTTTTAAAAAATTTTTGGGAAAAAAAAAAATTTTTTTTTTTGGGGGGGGGGGGGCCCCCAAAAAAACCCGGGGGGGGAATTTTGGCCCCAAAATTCCCCCTTTTTTTCCCGGGGGGGGAAAAAATTCCCCGGGGGGCCCCAAATTTTTTTGGGGGGGGGGAAAGGGGGCCCCCCCCCCGGCCCCGGGGGGGGGGGGGGAAAAAGGGGGGGGGGGAAAAGGGGGGGGGGGGGGGGGAAAAAAAAACCCCCCCCAAAACCCCCTTTTAAAAAACCCCCGGGTTTCCTCCCAAACCCCCCGGGGGGGGGGAAATTTTTTTTGGGGGGAACCCCCCCAAAAAGTTTTTCCCCCCGGGGGGAAACCCCCCGGGGGGAAAAAGGGGCCCCCCCCTTTTGGGGAAAAAAAGGGGGGAACCGGTT
The DNA here is from genome assembly GCA_025379985.1 of Phyllomedusa bahiana. Taxonomy (NCBI): domain Eukaryota; kingdom Metazoa; phylum Chordata; class Amphibia; order Anura; family Hylidae; genus Phyllomedusa; species Phyllomedusa bahiana. The sequence continues at coordinate 13,469 of JAODAL010066045.1, forward strand.
TTTCCCCGGGGGGGGGCCCCCTTTTTTAAAAAAATGGGCCCCCCTTTTCCCCCCGGGGGGGGGGGGGGCCCCTTTCCCCCCCCGGGGGGGGGAAAAGGCCCCAAAAATTTTTAAAAAAAAAAAAAAAGGGGTTCCCCCCGGGGGGGGGAAACCCCCAGGCCCGGGGGGCCCCCCCAAAAAAAAGGGGGGGGGAAAAAACCCCCGGGGGGGCCCCCCTCCCAAAAAAAGGGGGGGCCCCCCCCCCCGGGGGGGGGGGGAAAAAACCCCCCGGGGGGGGCCCCCAAATTCCCCAAAAAAGGGGGGGGGGGCCCCCCCAAAAAACCCCCCCAACCCAAAAAGGGGGGGGGAAACCCCCCAAGGGGGGGGAAAAAAAACCCCCCGGGGGGGGGGAAAAAACCCCCGGCCCCCGGGGGGGGGAATTTAAAAAAAAAACCCCCCCCCCCCGGGGGGGCCCCCAAAAACCCGGGGGGGGGGGGCCAAAAACCCCCCCCCCAGAGACCCCCCCCGGGGGGGCCCCCCCCCCAAAAAAAAAAAGCCCGGGGGGGGGCCCCCCCCCCCCGGGGGGGAAAAACCCCGGGGGGGGGGGGAAAACCCCCGGGGGGGGGGAAAAAGGGGGGGGGCCCAAAACCCCCCGGGGGGGAAAAAATTGGGAAAAAACCCCCCCCCCCAACCGGGGGGGCCCAAACCCCCCCCGGGGGGGGGAAACCCCCAAAGGGGGGCCCCCCCCCCCCGGGGGGGGTTTTTCCCCCCGGGGGGCCCCCCCCAAAAAAGGGGGGGCCCCCAAAGGGGGGGCCCCCCCCCGGGGGGGGGGCCCCCCCCCCCCCCCCCCTTTTTTTTTTTTGGGGGGGGTTTTTTTTAAAGGGGGGCGGGAAATTTTAAGGGGGGGCCCCCCCCCGGGGGGAAACTAAAAAAAGGGGGGGGGGGGAAACCCCCCCCCCCCCCCCCAAAGAAAAAAAACCCCCCCCCCAAAAAAAAACCCCCCCCCCCCAAGGGGGGCCCCCCCCCCCGGGGGGGAAAAACCCCCTTTTGGGGGGGAAAAAAAAAAACCCCAAATTTTTTTGGGGGGGGCCCCCCCCCCAAAAAAAAACGGGGGGGGGGGCCCCCCGGGGGGGGGGAAAAAATTTTTGGGGGGGCCCCCCAAAAAAGGGGGGGAAAAAAAAAACCCCCAAAAAAAAAAAAAAACCCTTTTTTTTTCCCCCCCCAATTTTTTCCCCAAAAGGGCCCCCCCAAAAGTTTCAAAACCAATAGAGCTCATAACCAATCACCCCTCAGCTTTCATTTTCCCCAATAGTTTTTGAAAAAAAACCGAGCTCCCGATTGGTTGCTATGGGCAACAAGACAGTCTTACTATTAGACACTTTTCATACAGAAGGCCCACATGGACGTCAATGGGAGGCGGCAGTTTACCTGCGGATTTTGGTCTAGGGGCACGTAAGGCAAAAAAAACCTGTGAAAACCCCCAACCAATCCACACAATGGCGCGCCCCAAAGGGGGTTTCTCACGCCGCCTAAATAGCTGCGCCAACTAATGCCCATTCTGTTGGGGACTTTTCTGCCCGGACTTTAACCCCTTAATAAATGCAGCAAATTTCAGATTTTTGTTTTGTGTTTTTTTTCCTCTCCTCCTTCTGAGAGCCATAACTTTTTTTTTATTCTTAACCCAATGACTATGGGAATTGTTTTTTTTTTTTTTTAGTGGGACAAGTTGGACTTTTTAATGACAACCACCCACCCACATAGAATAGACCAGGAAACTAAAAATAAATTCAATGTGGGGTGGAAACGTGAAAAAATCCCCCCCCCCCCCCCCCCCACCTAAAAAAAAAAAAAACAAAAAAAACCCCCCCAAAACACTCAATTGCGCCATTTAGCATTTACTCCCTCCACCCGTTTTTAAATGGTGAGTAAATGTATTTCCCGGTTAAATTTTTCTTAAAAGTATTAAAACGATTTCAAATGTTTTTTTTTTTTTAATTTGCTCCCCCTTTTTTTTTCCAAAATTTTTTATTCTTCTATCTATGGACCTGAGAGGGGACTCATTTTGGGGGTCTGAAGTGTAGCTTTTATTGGTAACACGTTGGGATGTGACTTTTTGATCATATTTTATTACAGTTTTTTTTTAGGGACGCAGACTGACCCCCCAAAAATGGAAATTTTAACGTTTGGAATTTTTTTTTTCCCCTATGTTCGGCACCCGGGTAAAAGTTTTACTTCAATAGATCGGACTTTTACAAATGCGGTGACACCGATTCTGTGTCACTCTTTAATTTTTTTTATTTTTTTTATTTGTAAAATAGGGGCCATTTGAACTAATGATATTATTATGTTTTTTATGTTTATAATTTTTTTATTTTTTTTATCATTTACTTTCCTGCGCCTCCAGGTACTTAACGATCACCCTTTTTGCCCTTTGCATTATAAATTAATCAAATAGGTCTTCCTATCACTTTTTGCCTATTGCTTTCTATTACATTTTGCCTTGGCAGGAGAATGGAGCATAACATGGCGCCCCGGAACCCTTTATTCGGGTTTTTTATTACATGTGCCCATGAAGAAAAAAAATTTGGGGCTTTTTAAAGGCGCCTGGGGAAAATTTATTTTCATTGTTTCCTATTAATTGTGCCTATAGAAGTAATAGGGGGCAGTAACATGGCGCCCCATAAAACTTCATTTTATGCTTCTTATACATTGTGCCAAAAGAAAAAGTTAGGAGCGTAACATGGAGTACGGAAACCTTATTACTTTTCTTTTTTCCTATTACATTTTTGTCTTTGGCAGGAAGTAATAGGGCAGTAAATGGACCCGAGCCTTCATTACATTGTTCCCTTTTAACTGTACCTTTGGCTAAAATGGTCGTAAAAATGGACCTGGAAGCCTTCAAACATGGTACTTTTTTTACATTGACCCTGCAGGAAGTAATGCACGAACATGGCAGCCAGGAACCTTATTACATTGCTTCTCCTTTACATTGTGCTTTGGCAGGAAGTAATAGAAGCAGAAGGCAGCCCAAACCTTCATTACATTATTTTCCCTATTTTATGTGCCCCAAAGGGGGAGTTAGAAACGTAACATGGGAGCCCCAGAAACCTTTTTCTTGCTTCTTTTCATTGTGCCTAGTCAGGAAGTAATAGGGCGTCACATGGGAGCCCGAAGCATTTATTACATTGCTTTTTTACATTTTGGGGTTGTCAAAGTAAAAGGAGCATACTGGCACCCCGGGAACCTTCATTACATTGGTTCTCCCATTTAAATTGTGCCTAGGCAGGAAGTAATGGAGCAGTTGCATGGCGAACAGGCCTTATTACATTGGTCTCCTATTCTTGTGCCTTTGCAGGAAGTAAAGGGCAGTAAATGGCAGCCACAGAAGCCTTCTTACTTTTCTTTTCTATTCTTTTTGGGCCCATGGAGGGTTTGGGGCGTAACAGGCAGTACGGACCTTTTTTACATTTGGTTCTCCTATTCTTGTGCCTTAGAAAAAAAGTAATAGGTGCGTAAATGGCGCCATGGAGCCTTTATTACATTTGGGTTTTCCTATTAGTTGTGCCCCGTAAAGAAAAAAAAAGGAGCCGTAAAATGGCGCCACATAAGATTATTACATTGCTTCTCCTATTAATTGTGCCTTAGAAGAAAAAATAGGGCAGTAAAAATGGCAGCCACATAAGACTTCATTACATTGCTTCTCATTACATTTGCCTATAGAAAAAAGTAATAGGACAGTAACTGGGAGCTCGGAAGCCTTCATTTCATTTCTTTCCCATTAAATTTTTTCTTGGGGAGGAAGTAAAAGGAGCGAAACAGGCAGCCACGAAGCCTTCATTACATTGCTTTTCCTATTACACTGTACCCCAGGAGGAATAATGGAGCAGTAAAATGGGGCCCAAAAAACCCCCATTACTTTGGGTTTCCTCTTAATTGTACCTACTGCAGGAAAATAATAGCAGCAGTAAAGGCAGCCCCGAAACCTTTATTCATTTCACTATTACATTGTCCTACGCGGAAGTAATTGGAGCAGTCACATGGGGCCCAAAACCCTTTATTTCTTGTTCTCCCATTTCTTGTGCTTAGGGGGAAGTAATTGAAAAGTAACATGGGGAGCCCAGAACCTTTATTAAATTTCTTCTTTTACATTGTGCCTATGTCAGGAAGTAATAGGACATCAATGGGAGACCGGAAGCATTCATTACATTGCTTCTATTACATTGTGCTATGTCAGGAAGTAAAAGGGGAGTCACATGGCAGCCACGAAAACCTTCTTAATTGGGTTTTCCCATTAATTGTGCCTATGGAAGGAAGAATGGGGGGCGTAACTGGGCCCCCGAAGCCTTCTTACATTTTGGGTTCTCCTATTAATTTGCCTATTGCAGGAAAAATAGGAGCAGTAAAATGGCAGCCTTCATTTTTGTGCCATGGCAGAAAAAATAGGAGCGTAAAATGGCAGCCCCAGAAGCCCTTTATTTTCTTTTTTTTATTCATTGT
>JAODAL010066046.1:0-17944 GCA_025379985.1 Phyllomedusa bahiana
CTTTCCCAAGGCTTTCTCCCCCACGATTGTTATTTTGGGCTGGATGGTCAAGTCGGGGAAAGGGTTTGTGGTATCCCAAATTTCCCTTTATTTTAGGATTAGGAGGTCACTTGCTCTTGGGGAACCTTGGGTGCTGCAGAAATTCTTTTGAAACCCTTTGGCCAGATCTGGCCTTGCCACAATTCTGTCTTGAGCCCCTTTGGGCAGTTCCTTTAGCCCTCAGGCTCGCATGACTGTGCTGTGAGTCTTTTTAAAACCCGGTTGTGCCTTTTTTAATAAAGTCAGTTTAATTAAACACAGCGGGCCTCCAATGAAGGAGTAGAACCATTTAAGGGGGATCAAAAGAAAGGGACAGCATGTGATTAAAATGAGTTCAGAAAAGGGTCTGAAATTAGACCATGTGATTTTTCGTTTTTTTGTTTAATAAATTTGAAAAAATATCTACATTTCTGTTTTTTGTCCTTTAAAGGGGGGTGCGATGTACATTAATGAGAAAAAAAAAAGAATTTTTTTGGGATCTTCTAAAGTCTGCATGAAAAAAAGTGAAAAATTTAAAGGGGTCTGAATCTTTCCGTCCCCTCTGATTTTAATTTTTCCGAACAATTAATGCACAATGCAAGTAATTCACACCAAAGCTTAAAAGTACTTAGTACTTAGTGTCCATTGTAGTGTTGCACATGCCGCCTGTCAGTCTACAATCTTCCCTGCTATAGCATGACCTTGGGAAAACCCCTGAGGGCTAGGACCCAAACAAAACCCTGACGGGGCATCAGTGCGCCCCAGCGTCCGGGGTAGGCCCCGCGCCTCCCTAGGGGGGGGGGGGGCCCCGGTCCGGCGCGATTTGACCCTGGGAAACCCCGATGGCTCGTTGCTCCACCAAAAAATTCCCTCCCTTCAACTCGACTCCCACCAAATTCGCTGTTTGGACCCTCCCCAAAATCAGGAAAAACCAATTGGAATATTGGCCCTTTTTAAAAAAACAAAAAAAATTTTTTATTAATCAAAATTTCAAAAACATAATAAAAAAATACTTTTTTTTTCCCAAAAAAAAACCCATCCCCCAACTACCTTTTGGATCACCAAAACCACCCCCCAACCCAGCAAAATCCCCCGGACCAAAACCCCGGGGGAAAACCCAATAAAAACCCCAGCCATTCCAACCGAGGTCCAAAGCCATACATAATGGTCAGCCAACTTGTCTCCAGGGTACCCGCCTGGAAAGCCCCCCACCTTTGCTAGGCCATGTCCCCCCCTTTTCCCACCCCCCAGGGAATCAACCCCCAATGACTCCCCCAGTCCAATTCCTCCTCCCAAACCCAAGAACCCTGCCCCCTAACGGGGCCGCCCCTGCAGCGACAACCCCAAATACAATAACTCCCTTCATAAACCAAGGGGGGGGGGGGGTGGGTTCCTGCCTCGTGCCTGCCCAAATGCCATGGGCAGAAGGGGCGGGGCTAAGCCCGTCGTGGGGGCGGGGCCAAGCCCATCGTCCCTCCGCGTCCACATCCCCCTCCCTTCTCCTGACGGGCGCAATGACGCTGCGCCCCAGCGTGCCAGGTCATGGCCTCCCCTATGGGGGGTGGGGGCCCCGGTCCGGCGCGCTATTGACCCTGGCAACCCTATGGCTAGTTGATCCACCCAAAAACTTACCTCCCCCTTTACCTCGACCCCCCAAATTTTTTTCTGCTTGTGACCCTCTCCAATAACTCACGGAAAACCAAATTGGTATAATTGGCCCCACACCGTTTTTTTAAAAATAAAACATAAATAAAAATTTTCATTAAAAACTTATAAAAAACATTACTAGGTACCCAACATACCCTAAAAATACTTACAACCAAACTTTCACACCCCAGTAACTGTCCCCAGTTAGCTCCAAACCCCCAAAAGAAAATAACCAACTCAGCCATTGATAAACCCAAAAACCGCCTCCAGGGGCGAGGTCTTGGAGCCAAACCCAACCCTGGCGAAAAAATCCCCGAAGGGAAACCATACTCCCCCAGCGCATTAAATAGTCGGGGGTTTCCAAAGATATGAGGGCCCCACCAACTTGTTTTCCCAGGGGTACCAGCCGGAAAGAGCCCCCCCACCTTGCCAGGCCTTTGTCCACCTTTTCCAACCCCCGAGGGGTCCCCCGAAATGACTCCCTCAGCCAAATCTCCCCCCCAACTCCCAGAACCCCTGCCACCACCAAAAAGCTGCCTGACCCCTCATGCATGCGAAGCCCCCCCCAAACCAACGCCCTTCGATCCCCTTTTGAAACCCCAAGGGCCACAAATCCAAAACCAAAACCGTGTTAAGTGCACCCCATCAGCCCCCAAAAATTTCCCTCCCGACTCCAAATTCTAGATGCCGAAAAAAGCTCCTCCGTACGGGCTCGAAAACCCGTCATCCCCCTATTCACCTTAAAACCCGGGGCCCGATTCAAAGTTCTCCCAAAGCGCCCCACGCCTTTGATGCCTTTGTACGCTATGTGGGCCACCCCCATCACCAAATTAGGGAAAATAGACCACAAAGCAACAAATATATTTAACCGTCCGGTTCAGTTCCTGGAGAAAAGACCCTAGTCGTTCCCTCCGCATGCAAGCCCAAAAATTTCCCGGTTTCCCCCTGTCCAAAAGATGAACGAATGACCTCAGGACCAAAAACCAACCAACGCACCCCCTGCGTCCGAGCCATCGGACCTCCGCTAAGCCCCTTGGGAAAACCCCCATCCCGTTGGGTTTTCCACCCCCAGCCCGTTCCGGGCACCCCAATGCACGTGGAATGCAGGAATCCAGAAAGGAGGGGAAAACAGTGCTAAAAAATAAACAGAAGAAGGTAAACACAATTGCAATAATGGCCCCCCAAAAAAAACCCTTTTCTCCCCTTCCCCTCGCGACCAGACCCCCCCCCCTCCCCCGTGTGACTTTCCCCATGGGCCATCCCTTGGCACCAGGTGGGGGGGGACGTAGAGACAAAAACCTGTCCGCTCCCCCCTTTCCTATCCGTCGCCCCACATCGCACAAACCCCCAATTTGGGCCCCTCATTTAGCCGCCCAATCCGGAATGAATGGGCGCAAAAGGGGAGGGCCAACCCAACTCTTCCAAACAACGGGGGAAGATGGGGTTTTGAACTGGATCCGCGCCCAAAAAGGACCGTTGCTGGCATAGAAGCGGCCCTCTTGGGCCCTCGAAAAAGCCCGAAACGCCTAAAAAAAAACCCAACGGGAAAATCGAGCGCCCGGGGAAACGGCTGTAAAACCCCCCAAACTTCCCCTTCCCCAGTTGGGGGTTTTTCGATTTCGGATGAAAAAAGTGCACCGCACCCCTTTTTTACTACATCCGCCGCCGCAATCCCCCCCTCGACCACTAGGCGACACCAGCTCCCTTCCTGGGGGCTCAAAAAACACAATGAAAAGGCTACCTGAACAAGGCCAACTCAAAACCGAAGAGCCCCCCGATCAGCTCCCCCCCTAATCGTTTAGCAATTGAAACACACCGGACCCCTGGAACCCCGGAAATGCCGCCCCCCTGTAACCCCTCAACGCCGTTAACCACAAATTCCTTTGTCAAGTCCCGAAGCCCCCGAAACCTAAAACCCAAAAGGGCCCAACCCGGGCTTTACCTTGGTTCCCTGGGGGGCCGCCCAACTTCCCCCCGGAAACGCGTATAAAGCACAGTAAACCCCCCCACTGATCCTCCCCCCAAAATCCCAAATCCCCATTGCAGAAACCCACTCCGACCATAACCCCAGGCGTCTCGTAAGAAGCCCCGGTTTTAATTTCAGAGAAGCCCCCAATCAGGTACCCGGGTTCTCGAAGGCCAGGTCCAAGATACGAGGACAATCCTCCCCCACTTTGCCGCCCGCGGTGCCCAATGTCCTAACCGATCCCTGCAAGGGGAGAGAGAAAACAGCCCCGCGTTTTTACCCCGGGCGGTTTCCCGACCCAAAAATTCAAAAAAAAAAACACTTCAACTAGCGCCGTAGCAACTGACAAATGGAGGGGGGCGATGCCAACAAGTATTAATGGCTTGCACCCCCCAAAATTTTCACAAAAAAATGAACCCTTCCCATTCCTCCCCCTCTCCCCCCAAATTCACGGCCACCACAATAGGGAAAACTCCCCCAAAAAACCAAATTCAGTATAACCCGGGAATTTCCATGACCCCGGCCCAAAAGGGGCGCACACCCTTCGCTCCCACAAATCGCCCTAAAGCCCCCTGTGCCCGCTGATCTTTAAAAAAATGTTATCACGTATTAGACCCTTCCCCCCTCCAATATGATGGAACGCCCATTTACTTTTCAAAAAACCCCGACCCCACTGCCAAGTCATCTCGATGATCCTGTTGAGTCGTATGAAATTTATGGGGCCATCGATACCCCCGTCGCCTTCAACCGCCTGCAAAAACCCGCCCATGGGCATGATCCGGCGGCAAAATTGAGCTTCCCAAAAAAGCGATTGAAAATCTCGCAACTTGGGGTCTTCCCCCCAAAACTTCGCCCTACCTCGCTTCTCAAACCCCTTCCCAAATTGTCTTTCCGGGGAAAACTGCATTCCCTACGCACCAGTCGATGCAAGGGTTCCCCAAAAAAATCAAACAGGTCCCCCCGGGTCCTCCCTCTTGTCCGCCGCCAACGGCACCCCGAAGCACCTCGCCCCCCAAAATCTCGCCCCGAAGCAGAGACCCGCAAACCGAGACCCCGAGGCCCCAAACAGAAAAAATATAATTGGTAATGGATTAAAGGAATCCAGCCCGAAAAACGTCCCCCAACCACCCCTTTAGAAAGGTCTAAAAGCCCCAAAATAGGCACACGATAACGAAAAACCCACGGAAGGATCTATCAAGTAAAATTCCCTTCCCTGAAAAACCCCCAAAAAAAGCAAACTTCCGGGTGAAAACCCGGGAATAACCCGGGAAAGCCCGATTCGATGCCCTCTTGGCCATCAAAGAACCCCAACCCTGTCGCCGCACCAAAAGTAAACCCCCAAAACGAATGACGTATACACAAAACCGGCAAAGTTAGGCCCAAACCCCTCATTCCGATGCCCCTTAGGAAAAAGACAAGTGATGTATGAGCCAAATTTTCGGTTCTTTCTTTTGGCACTCCCCCAAAGGTGCACCCCCCAATTGCCCCCTGGTGGGCAAACAAAGGGGCCCCCCATTCGCCCCAAAGCGACTCTTTGGCCCAAATTTTTCGGCCCCCCCCCCCGGATGTTCATAAGCGTTTAAGTTTTCCCTGAGAAATGGGCCTCGTTTCCCCGGCGGAGGTATCTGGAAACCCTGAGCAAAACCCTCAGTCAACAAAAACCCCCTGAGCCTTATCTGGAAATTAGCCCGGAATGGGCCATTTCGTGAAACTTCCCCCGGGATACCCTCTTGAAACCCGCAGAACCCCCCTTTTCCCCGGCCCCTTTTTGAAACACCTTGTGACCGGGTGGGTTGAAACTCCACCCAAAAAGGGGCACTGGTGCTTGAACCGGCAGCTGGAGCCCAAAATTTAAAAATTTGGGCCGCTATTGCAGCCCGCACACCCCCCCTTTTCCTCCACTGCCTCGAACCCCGTCCCGTGCCTGAAGCACCCCCCTTTGGCAGAGAGCCGCCCCCCCCTGGAAAGGACTGCCAAATTTGTCGGGGCCATGACCTTAAGCCACAGGCCAAAGCCTTGTGGTCCCCGCATATGGGGGGACGCACCGCCTTCCTCTGACAAAAATGCTCGTCTACCTCGCCCGCCCTGTCACACCCTTGTCTCCGCCTCCCCCTCCGCCCCCCACCAAGCGTTCCTCAGGGTCCATGTCTTCAGAGCCCATGATCAGGGATCAGCTCCGCTTCAGCCTCCCCCGTCCCCCCAGTACCACGCACCACCAGAGACCCACCCTCCCCCTTTTCCCCTTTGCCGTTTTCGACCTAAACCTTTATAGCGGCCATTTTAGCGCCGCCTTCTGTTTTCCAGGTTTGGGAGAGAAGAAACACTTTCCCAAAACCACCCCAAAGTCTAAGCCTGAATGTCGGAAATTGCGGGCTTTTGGCCCTTTTGGAAAATGTTCCCTTTTCCCGTCTGGGGACACGATGGGTTTCCCGCCCTTTGGGCCCTCGCTTGCCCCAAAGATGGGCAGGCTTTTTCTTTCCCAGAAAGCCCCCCCTCCCCTGGCCACCCACGTGTCTTCTAAATTTCAAGGGGTTGTTGCTCTGTCTCCGGAAAAGTCCTTTCACCCCGACACATGGCTAGTAAGCACGGCCAAGGCACTATATTTCTGGACGTCATGGGTGAGGGTGGGTGGTGTTTTTTGGGGGTTGACGGGTGGTTCAGGCTCGGCGCACGCTTTAAAAACCCCCAGGGATGGTGCAGGGTCTTTCCCCCCAAGGTCCTCTGGTGGCATCACGGTGCCCAGGACCCCGGGCCCGGGGGTTGAAATTAATCTCCCTTTTGGGGCCCGCCCACACACAGGCAGGAGCTGTGGACGGCTCTAAGCAACGAGCCGAGCGCTGGGGGTGAAAAGAACCTTGCGGGAAGGGGGGTGTGCGAAACGGGCGAAATCTGTGGCGCCCTTAAGATCGGGGGTGGAGCACTCCCTTGCCCGGGCCTGTCATGAACCTGTATCAAAATTTTAAAAGGCTACCGGGTCGGAGCCCGCTGAAAAAGGCTGAGGTCTGGTTCGCACTTCCGCCGTTCGCACCCCGCTTCGTCCCCCCTGGTGGGTTGCAGCGTCAGCTCGGCCCCCCGTCAACCGTCTCATTGTTGACGTGGGAACACGTGGAATTCCACCCTCCCCATGCTCCCGCGATTGTAGCGCGCGCAATGCCCCTTACGGGGTCGAAGTGACACTGGCCTGAAAGCAGCGGTTCGGACCTCGGGGGGGGTTGAACCACGAGAGTGGAGGCAGGTGAAAGAGCTCTGCACCCTCCTTGCCAGTTTTGAAAAAAGCCACCAAAAAAGGTCAGTGCGGACAAGCCTTGTCGATGGCATTGTGGTGATCTTAGTTCTGGAACGATGTTGGACATCTGAAACAACAGGTCCGCCAGCGGGAGGAGGGACGGACAAGATGCGGACCGGGCCTTTTCCCCGTCAAACCCACGGGCCCCGACAGTTTCAAAATTTCATCGGCTTCATTAGGCAGTGGTTCGGGGCCCGAGCTAGTGCAAGGTGGCGCAAAAGCTCTCAGGGTGATCATCTCGGGAAAAGTCAGGGTGTGTTGAAGCTGTGCGGAGGCGCGGAGGAGGGGGGGAGGGGGAGGGGTTTTCCCTGACCCCGATGTTACCGCTTTTCCCTGCCTTGGAAAGAGGTTGGCGCAAATTTGAGGGGGGAGGAAGATGAGGAAGATCTTTTGTAGTCCCCCTGACACAGAGGTTTGGGGAAAATCAAGGCTCAATCTTCACTTGAGTGTTTGGGATGCTCCTTTTCCCCTCCAACATGATCCTGCATTAAGGCCATCAAAATGAACAACGTTACTGGGGGGCCCACCCCCCTGGCCCCCGGTAAAAAAAAAAAAATCAGCATTTCCTTTCCCACCCACCAAATAGAGAGAAAAAAATGCGGAATGGAGCCTTTGTGTTTGATCAACGGGAAAGACACTGTTTGCATCTGTTTACGCCCCCCAAATGTCCGGGGGAAACAACATCAGCGAGTGACAGCGTAGAGTGCAAGTATGGTAGCGGCGCAGCAGGCAAGGTGGCAGAAGAAATGGGTGACCTCTGGCAATTTTTGTTTACCCTCACCAATGCATGCAGTGCGGGCCCCCTAAAACACAAAGAGATCAGCTTAAGATCAGGTGCCGACTTTCTGCGTTTTAAAACCCGATGTTTTTGTGTGTTCCGGCCCCAATTAGACGGGGGTACCCAAAAATGGACAAATGGCCGGCTGGTCGCCAGCCATAGAGGTGTTGTCCTCCCCCAGCACCCAGCGTCATTCTGAGCGGCCCTTCAGCACGCGGGAGGAGTCTTTCAGACAAAACGCATCCGGCTTTAAAGAAATGTGGATGTTTGACTTTCATCAAGATGAATCAGGCATGGTCTTGATGATGTTGTGGCCCCAATTCCGAGGTCCCCGGGGATTGTTGCGGTCTACTTCACATTCCTTTTTAAAACAGAAAGGTCCTTTGAAAACTTTTTTTTAAAATGACATTTTTACTGCAATTTTTTATTTCTTTTTCCCACAGTTCATTTTGCTGGTTTTGCTGTAGGAGATGTAAAAGACGCAAGGTTTATGCAACCCGTTTTCCCATTACTCACTTTATTTTAAAAATTTTTTTTTCGCATTTCAATGTTTTGAGGTCTTTTGCTGTGAGAAAGCTATAATTATGGCCCTTTTTGGAAAGAAATGTGGCTTTTAAGTGGCATTTCTCCCCCCAAAATTTTTAAAAGTGGCTGAGAAATATATTTATAATTTTTTTGGGGTCTGTGCTGTGAGATACAGCAATAATCATGGTCCTTTCTAACAGAAAGTGGTTTAAATGGGATTTCCCCTACAATTTTTTAAAAGTGGCTGAGAATTATTTTTTTAAATTTTTTTGGGTCTGCTGTTTGAAATGCAGCAATACTACAGGTCCTATTTTTAAAAAAATTTTGTTTTTTCTAACAGACATTTGTTCTTCCAATTGACCAAAGTGGCTCAAGGGTCAAAGTTTGAAATTTTTTGGGGGATTTTGCTTTGAAATGCAGAATTACAGGGTCCCTTTTGAAAAAATGTTGTTTTAATAGCATTTGTTTTTCCAATTGTAAAAAATGGTATCGGGTATGCTTTGAATTTTTTTTGGGGGTTTTGCTGTGAAATGCAGCTTATAGAGGTCTTTCTAAAAAATGTTGTTTCTAACAGACATTTGTTCTTCCAATTGTCCAAAGTGGTAAGGGTATGATTTGAATTTTTGGGGGCTTTTGCTGTGACATGGCTTTTACTACAGGTCCATTCTAAAAAATGTTGTTTTAAAAAAAACATTTTGTTTCTTCAAAATTGTCCAAGAGTGGGTAAGGGTGATGGGGCTGTCAGAAAAAGGAAAATGTAGGAACTGTTAATGGGCCATATTGCAAAAAAGATTGTATTTGCAAGTCTTTAAAAAAAAGCTATCAATCCCCTGATTGAGACAAAACCAAATTTAAAACAATGAAAAAAGAGAAACAAAGAATGGTGGGATTTTCCCTCCTATTTTAAAAAATGTGTTTTCTAAATTAAAGTACTAAAAAACTTGATGTACAAAATAGCTGTTAAAAAATTCCCCTGAAATTTTACAAGGGGAGGTACAGGAAAAATTGACAGTGTAGGTTATTTTAGAGGACATGGGTATGGGAGCACGGACAGAGAACAAAGTACAGAGGGCCATTTCCTCCCGCACGTTTTAGTAAAATGAAAAAAAGAATGCCAAAATAAAGGGATGGGTGTAAAGGAGCGTTAACACCGTATTTCAAGTGAAGCTCAAATTGGTCCACATCATCGGAGGGACAAGGCTCCCAGGTATTGACTTGTCTGAGGAAGGTGGAGTTCTCACACTTTTGCTTCCCCACTCTGTTCAGCACGAATTTTCGTTGCTGCGTCATTAGGGCATTTTAAACCCCGGGGGTTAATAGATGACGGACGCCAGCCCGGGCTCTCACCGCACCCACTGTAACTCCGGCCTGGGTCAGCTGGGCCCAGGAGGGATAGTCAATGTCCCGTGAAATAAAAAAGGTGGTTGAAAGACTCCTTTTTTCCCGGCACTTTTTAAAGTGGGGGGTATGCAGGTTTTGGGGTATGCTGTGGGCCCCGGACAGGTATAGTAATGTCCAGTGAAAATAAAATGGTGGTTGAAAGACTCCTTTTTCCGGCACTTTTTAAATGTGGGGGTCTGGGTTTGGGGCTCTGCTGTGGCCCAGGAAAGGGGTATTCAATGTCCCGTTCAAGTAAGATGATGGTTCAAATCATATGCCCCTTTTGGGGACTTTCAATTTGTGGGTGTGAGGTTTAAGGGGCAGGCTGTGGTACAAAGACAGGGATAGTGAAAGGTGTGTGACTTTTTTTCTTGACTTTTTAACCTAAGGTGTTCCTAAGATTAGCAGTATCCATTTGATGTTGTGGATGTTAAAATTTTAGCTTCTCCCCCCTGTTTGGGGTAATAATGAAGGGTTGTTTCTCTCCCATTTGATTTAAAAGGTTCTCATTTCGATGCGGCCGACTATCGACATCGTCGATTCGATAGCCAAGCAAATGCTCAAAATAGTCTGCATCCCTTGAACACAATTTCATTTGCACCCTCGATATATCATTGTGTATACCCCTTGTGTTTCCCCTTTAAATAAGTCCCCTGAGGTTGTTTTGTTTTCGGGGAAGGTTAAAAATGTTGGGACAGGGGTTTTTAGGGGTCTGGTAGCGTAGGCAGGTTCCGGACAGGGCGTCCTTATTGGGGGCTTACCCGTATTCGGGGAAAGGGTAGTTTATTGGTAAGGTTTTAAGGGTGGTTTGGGAAACACTTTTGTTTTCACTATATTCCGGTCATAGTTATATTTTGCCGTTTTTTTTTAAAAGTTTGTTTTAAGTTTTTTTTTTTCCCTTTTGGGCTTAGAGATTTTTGAATTAGGGGGCGGCGTTAAACCCCCCTATGATTTTTTTGGGGCTTTCTGCTGTTTTTGTGTAAAAAGTTTTTTGCACCTATCCTTTGTTTCTGTGTGGGTTTTAAAAGGGGGGATTTTTTTCAGAGTTGCATGGGATGGGTTTTTGGCTTTGGCAATGGTGTCAGTATTCTAAAATGGCAGTTTTGTAAAAGTTAGTGTGCTGTGGTAAAAGTGTGTCGCGAATGGACAAATGGCGCCATTGCGAATAAGCGAGCACCACATGGTATTGATGCGAGAGGTGAACAGCCAGAGGTGAAGATGCCCATGGGTGGACTGAAACACTAAAGTGAAGTAACTCATCACCACAATGAACAATGGCGTTATCAGCTGAATAAAACACGGTTTTTGTAAACGCTATTGGCTGGATCTCTAAAGGATGATGGTCATGCATCCTTAATAATTAAAAAAATAATAATAATAATAATTTTAATTTTTTTTTATAGCGCCCAACAATTTTCCCCCAGCACTTTAAATTTGGGGGTAAGAAAAGAAAAATTTCCATTAAAGTACTTACAGATGAGAAAAGGGGTTTAGGGCCCTGCTCCCGGGGTTACAATCTATTAGGGTTATGGGAGGACGAAGGGAGGGAAAAGGGTAGATTTTTAAGGTCCCGCCCGTACATAAATTTTTTTTTTTTTACATGAATTGGATGAACCTGCCCCTCTATATTAAACATATACAGTTAAGTGCTGAAAATGAGATGGGGCCTAGGGAGTGTGGGGGAGGGGGGGGGTGTTAGCATTAGGGATTCTGGTAGGCCAAGTGAGAAGATGTATTCTCAGGCCTTTTAAAGCTATGAGAGTTCTGAGTGCACCTGATCGCCCTGCGGTAGCATTTTCCAGAGAACGGTGCCGCACGTTGAAGTCTGGAGACGGGCATGGGAGGTTCGGATGATTGATGATGTAACCTGATATCATCAGCAGAGCGGAGAGAGGGGTAGGGTGGAACAAGATGGAGGGGGGGAAGATGAGGAGGACAGCGTTGTTAGAGAGCTTTATGAGTGAGAGTGATGATTTATGTGTATCCTGTACTGGTGGGAAACCAGTGCAGTGACTGACACAGGGAGGGGGCATCAGTATAGCTCTGGAAAGAAAGACAAGCCTGGCTGCTGCCTTCGGGACAGATTGGGAGAGGGGAGAGTTTTCACAGGGGAAGACCGATAAGCAAGGAGTTACAGTAGTCAAGACGAGAATAAATAGAGAAAACAATGAGAGTTTGAGTTGTTTCTACAGTGAGAAAAAGGACGATTCTGGAGATGTTCTTGAGTGCAGGTGACAGGAGTGGGCAAGGGATTGGATATATGGTATAAAGGGACAGATGGGAATCTAGTATAACCCCCAGACAGCGGGCCTGCTTGCCTAGAGTTATGGTGGTGCCACACACTGAGACAGAAAGGGCAGGGAAAGGGTTGTTAGTAGTTGGGGATGCTAGAATTTCAGTTTTAGTGAGGTTTTAGTTTAAGATACAGGAGGCATGATGTCAGAGACAGCAGACAGCAGTCTCTGGTGTTTTGTAGCAGAGCGGGAGTGATGTATCGGAGGAGGTGTATAATTGGGTGTCATCAGCGAGAATGGTACGGGAAAGCCAAATCTGCTGAGGGTTTTGTCCAATGGGGCTGTATGATTGAGAAGAGGAGAGACCAAAAAACGGATCCCTGGGAACCCCGACAGCAAGAGGAAGAGGAGAGGAGGTAGAACCTCAAATGAGACACTGAAGGAGCGGTTAGAAGGTAAGATGAGAACAAGAGAGAGGGGGTGTCCGGGAGGCCAATGGTGCTGAGCATGCTGAGGAGAAGTTGGTGATCAACAGTGTCAAACGCTGCAGAGAGATCCAGAAAAAAGCAACAATGAGTAGTTGCCTTGAATTTAGCTGTTAGGAATCATTGGAGACTTAGTTAGAGCCTTTTCCGTGGAGTGTAGGGTCGGAACCTGATTGCAGAGGATCAAGAATAGCGTTAGTAGAGAGATTGCGGATTAGGCGAGAGTAGACCAAGCTTTCCCAGGAGTTTGGAGTAAAGGGCAGGTTTGAGACTGGTCGGTAGTTATCAGGCCAGGATGGGTTTCCAGAGTGGGCTTTTTCAGTAAGGAGTTATGACAGATGTTTAAAGGAAGATCGGAAGATCCCAGAGAGAGAGGGGAGGTTACAGATTGCATTTATGTGAGAGATGATACTGGAGAAATAACGGGACAGGGTGGGAGGGAATGGGTCACTAGAGCGGGTGGTGGGGCGTGCAGACAGCAGAAGCAGGGACAAGCCCTTCTTCTGTTGTCGGGTCAAGAGCTGAGAGTAGGCTGGGGGATGTGGGGGGAGGGACCAGATGGCTGCTGCTTGGGGTTTGAGATGAGATGTTTTCCCGGGGATTTTGTCAATTTTCTTTTTTGAAGTGAGTGGCCGGTCTTCGCATGGGGTCAGAGACCGGGGCTGAGCTTTAGGCCTAAGAAGGGATGGTGTCAAACAGGCGTTTAGGGTTGTTGTGTAAGGTTGCGATGAGGGAGGTGAAATATTTTTGTTTGGCGCTGTGAAGGGCAGTTTGATAAGTCCTGAGCATAATTTGTAGTGGAGAAAGTCTGCAGGTAGCTTCGACTTCCTCCACAGTTGCTCCGACATCTGGAACCATCGCTGCAGATGCGAGTCTAGGTGTGTGCCTTGGCTGTGGGTGTCTGACTCTGGTGGTGCGGTGTGTGAGCGGTGCCAATGTGTCCAGGGTGTGGAAAGAGTTTCATTATTTTTTTTGGACGCCAGGTCAGGGCAGGAGAGGAGGAGATTGGGGGCAGTGAGGGACTGTATGGCGTCTGTGATATCCGAGTGTTCAAAAGTGGATTTTTCTGAATGGGAGACGGCAGTGTGTCCAAGATGGGTGGGGAATTAGTAATAGTGAAGGAAATAAGTTGTGATCAAGAGATTTAAGGAGAATTTATAAAGTTAGAGATTGAGGAAGGGTTACAGAAAACCAGATCCAGAGAGTTCCCACCCTTTGTGGGGGGAAGTTAGTAAACTGCGAGAGGCCAAGAGAAGAGGTTAGTGAAAGGATCGAGGCAGAGGAGAATGGGGTCATCATAGGGATGTTAAAATCACCCATGATGAGGTGGGGTATTTCAGTAGAGAGGACGTGAGGGAGCCAGGCAGAAAAATGATCCAGAAACTGGCGGGGGGAGCCGGGGGGGTCTGTACAAACCTCGACTCTAATGGAAAATGGCAGAAAGAGTCTGAGGTGTGACTTCAAAGGGAAGGGAAAGTGAGTGAGGTGCCGGGAGGAAGGCCCTGGGTAGTGCAGTGGGGAAAGAGAGAAGTATGCCAACTCCTCCACCCTGCCTGTTCTCAGGTCTGTGAAGTGTAGGCTGCCATTGGTGAGAGCAGAAAGGGAAGCAGTGTCAGGGGTTTGAGCCTGTTTCTGTGGGGGCTAGCAGGTGAGAGAGTTGGAGAGAAACAGTCATAAACAGCAGTGAGTTTGGGTTGCAGACGGATGGGCGTTCCACAGAGCACATTTAAAAGGACTGGAAAAGATGTACAGCAAATTAGCAATTAGGTTAGCAGGGTTTCTATGGGGAGGAGGTGGATGAGCAGTAATGGAGGGGGGGCCGGGGTTAGGAGAGATGTCACCTGCAGCAAGAAGCAGGAGAAAGAAAAGATACAGCAGATGGTTCAGTGATGAGTATGAGTGCCGTTTGTGCAGCAAAATGTGAGCAGGTGGTTTGTGGATTTGAAAAGGGAAAAAGGGGAAATGTGTGATGAACACATGGGTGAGGGATGGAGCGAGGCGCTGATGTGGGTAAGATTCTCAGTGGCAATAACTGGGTGGGAAGCCAGGAGGGAGATGGCTGCAAGATAGACAGCAATACTGAGCAAAGGTGAATAGGGTTTTTTTTTTTTTTTTTTTTTTTGATAGCCTAATACTTACAAGAAAAGGCGTTCCTCTAGCCCCCTTCGGCCCACTTCCGGTCTAATTTCGGGTTTTTTTTCAGATACCTTATTCAGCTCTATCAATCACTTTCATATCTGGTTCACTACTCTACAGGCTAACTGACCCAAATGGTCAGACGACCCAAGCTAACTAATTTATACTATCCTATGTGGAGTTCATTGATATAAATCAGTGGGCCCCGCTGCCCGCAAAGAGTGGAGTTACAAATAAGCCCGCAGAGGGAATGATACAGGGGCAGAATGTCAGGTCACTACCAATACAAATAAACACAGGGTAATTTTTCAGGACATAGATTGGGAGAAATCTATGCATTCAACATACCAGAACACAGCAATTATACATATACAGCAGAGACAAATGATGGGAGGTGTAGTCCACTATTCACAATTCAACATACCAGAACACAGCAAATTTTATATATACAGCAGAGACAAATGATGGGAGGTGTCATCCACTATTCACAATTCAACATGCCAGAACACAACAATTATACATATACAACAGAGACAAACGATGGAGGTGTAGTCCACTATTCACAATTCAACATACCAGAACACAGCAATTTTTACATATACAGCAGAGACAAACGATGGGAGGTGTAGTCCACTATTCACAATTCAGCATACCAGAACACAGCAATTATACATATACAGCAGAGACAAATGATGGGAGGTGTAGTCCACTATTCACAATTCAACATACCAGAAACACAGCAATTTTTTACTTACAGCAGAGACAAAGATGGGAGGTGTAGTCCACTATTCCAATTCAACATACCAGAAACAGCAATCATACATATACAGCAGAGACAAAGATGGGAGGTGTAGTCCACTATCACAATTCAACATACCAGAACACAGCAATCATACAATACAGCAGAGACAAATGATGGGAGGTGTAGTCCACTATCACAATTCAACTACCAGAACACAGCAATTATACATATACAGCAGAGACAATGATGGGGGGTGTAGTCCCCTTTTTCACAATTCAACATACCAGAACACAGCAATTTTTACATATACAGCAGAGACAAATGATGGGGGGTGTAGTCCCCTATTCACATTAAAACAGAACAAAAAACAATTATACATATACAGCAAAGTCCCCGGGTTATGAACAGGATAGGGACTGTAGGTTTGTTCTTAAGTTTTAATTTGTATGTAAGTCGGAACAGGTATATTTATTAAATGTAACTCCAGCACACAAGTTTTTTTTTTTTTTTTTTTAAGCTTCGGATAGTGCAT
Source organism: Phyllomedusa bahiana (assembly GCA_025379985.1). Classification (NCBI taxonomy): domain Eukaryota; kingdom Metazoa; phylum Chordata; class Amphibia; order Anura; family Hylidae; genus Phyllomedusa; species Phyllomedusa bahiana. The sequence goes on from JAODAL010066046.1 coordinate 15,730, forward strand.
GGAAGGGTTTTTACATTTGTTTTGCTGTCTGTGTTCTTGTTTAGAAGATTTCACCTCAGGTGCTGTGACATGCTGGAACTTGTTGTTCCACAGCTACTATTTGCTGTAAAAAAATTAACTACAGGTGCCAGCATGCCCTATAAGTCTCTGTTTGTAACTAGGTGACAGATGTAAATTGGAACAGTGTAAGTCGGGGACTGCCTGTATAATGGCATCAGAGAAAAATACTTCAATTTTCATGGCAATTTCATCACGGCATCATATTTTATTTATCCATACAATTTTAAGATGTGTAACTAATAAAGAAGAATTTTATCTTTTTTCATCTAACTGGATTTGAGCTGGAAACCTCTTTCTTTATTAACAATTTCATCATTGGACCTTGCTATTAACATGCATCCAAATTATCCAATAAAATAAATTTTTTACTACAAAATATATATTTTTATTTTTTATTGGAAAAGATTATTGATTTATTTAATTTATAACACCTAGAATAAAGATACATAAAAGTTAAAAGTTATGTTTTATGTATCTTTATTCTAGGTGTTATACCTGTAGTTGTTTTGGTTTAAATTGTATTGGTATACCCAGAACTTCATTTCATTATATCAAGGGTTCTTCCACCTATACATCGTCTTAGTAGAGGTACATGGTAGTGTTTTGTTTTATTTAATTTATACATGAAACAGTGAATTATTAAACAGAACAGGCTTGGGTCTGCTGGGGGAGTCTCTGCTGCTTCTCTGCTTCACTAAGACTGCAGTCGTGCCTCAGTGTTCAGAGTAGTTTCAGCAGCTTGATGTTGCCTGTGATGCTTTTGGTCCAATTTTTCGTGAATATGTTGAGAATGGTAGATCCTAGAGAGCTGAAATCTGGCCAGAAACCTTCAGAAGCACAAGATTTACATATCTGCAAAATTTAGTGTAGATTGACTCTGCATAAAAAAGAGACAACAGAAATCTGCCGTGACGCTGGAGGAGACTTATACAAATCCCATGGACACTTAGGGTCACCAACAAAGATGTTCTTTATCGTATAAACACAGAATTGTTCCTGGAGGGCAAGATCATTAGACAGAAAGCAATCTATTTTGGTCATGGGATGAGGGTGAATTCACTAGAAAAAGAGATGCTACCTGGGATGGTTAATGGTAAAAGGAAACAGGGAGGACCAAAGGCCTGTTAGTTGGAAACATGTTGGAATGGCTTAAGAATTAACTTCAAGCAATTAAAAGAAGATTTAAGTTCACATTGTGAAAAACTTTGCAGCTACAGGAAATATTTGGTGGAGGTGCATGCGAGTAGCCTAGTCCAAGTTCACAGTCACAGTTATTTGGATGCTGTCTCTGAAGAGTACCACTACAACTTCGGCACCATGCAGTTCAACTTGATAGTAACTTTGTATTTACACTCTATGTATGAGAACTGTCTAGATCTAAGACTTTCTTTGTTGCCCACAGCAACCAATCGGAGCTCCCACTATATGAAATGAAAGGGGAATTCTGATTGGTTGCTATGGGCAACAAAAAAAAGTCTTAGACCTAGACAGTTTTAATACATGAGGCCCTATGTAAGATTTTGTGCTACAGATTTGGATCAGTATTAGTCTCTCACCAAAGCAGTCAGCTGTAGACTCTAAGGGTGACATGTATGAACAGGGCTGCGGCAGATGTCTGGCGTCTTTTCAGCCCGATATCAGGCGCTGTCCCATTCATACATGTTTAAATCTCCCGCATGCCATTCTTGGGCGCATTGCGGGAGGCGGGGCGCACTAGAACTATAGCAAAGCTACATATTTATAGATTCGCTACGGTATTTCTAGGCACATTACAGCTGGAACAGGTAGAGCACTTTCAAAGTGGTTTACCTGAGCCAAAACTGTCGCCGGAGTGCTATAATGCATCTGATTTATGACCTACTGTAGAGCAAGTTCATAAATCAGGCGCATTCTATGCCATTATTATGCACATGAAATTTGTTGTTAACACGCCAAATTTCATGCATGTCGCCCTAAGTGGGACATGTATGAAAACTGTCCAAGTCTAAAAACTTTTGTTGCCCGTAGCACCCAGTCAGAGCTCCCCTTTCCTTTTTTTCAGAGCACGATATGAAAGGGGAGCTCTGATTGGTTGCTATGGGCAACAAAGAAGTTTAGACTTAGACATTTTCATATATGAAAGGGCCCAAAGTTGATCTTAAGGGGCCGACCAAAT
>JAODAL010066047.1:0-17943 GCA_025379985.1 Phyllomedusa bahiana
ACATAACATATATACACACATGCATACACAAATACACATATATACACACATACACATGCATACAATACATACACACATATACATACATGCACACACATACACATACATGCACACACATGCATGCACACATATACATACATACACACACATGCATACACACATATATACATTCAGCATAGTTCATATTCATGAAGATTATGTGGTGTTCCCGTTATTATACTATGTAGCACTGGTCTCTACAGTGAGGCTACTCACTCACTTGAGACCTCTCTGGGCACCTGTGGATGCAGCTGATGACTCCATATTGAAGGCTGTGTAGTTGCAGGGACCCGGCAGCACAGCAGGGGGCGGAGCTCCTCACTCACTGTGTGCTGCTTCCTGACTGCCAGGCTCTCGTGCTGAACGCAGCTACAGCACATGAAGTCCTGACAGGAGCTTCAGTGAGTGACAGGCGCCCCCTCCTCCCTCATAAGTGCCCGGCAACTCGCGCAGTCCCTCTCTCTCTCCCTCCCTGCACTAAAGAACGGCTTTGAGCTTTACTTGTGTCTATAGGATGCACATACAGCTCAATAGATCATCGGCGCTGCAGGCACATAGCAGCTGCCTGCAACCCAACGCACTGAGATTCGGGGCACAGACAGGATTGTCCGGGGCTTGTGCCCCGAATAAACCTTCCTAGCGACGCCCCTGAGCCAGCGGTACAGAAGTTCTGGCGGGACCATGAGCCAGCGGGTACAGAAGCTCTGGGCGGGACCATGAGTCAGTGGGTACAGAAGCTTTAAACGGGACCATGAGCCAGTGGGTACAGAAGCTCTTGGCGGGACCATAAGTGAAAGGGGACAGAATCTCTGGGCGGGACCATGAGCCAGACAGGTACATAATCTTTGGGTGAGAACATGAGCTAGACAGGTATAGAAGTTCTGGGCAGGACCCTGAGCCAGGCAGGGACACTATGATGGAATCCATGGTCAATTCATTCTGACACGACCAGCGGTGTCAGTATTCAATGACTCTTTGGAATACAGGTGCTTCAGGATCCTTTGGGCCACAGCGAGCGTAGATGGTCGGCTACTCACAGTGACAGCCATAGTGGAGGACCAGGACACTGGGTGCTGGCATAAATGATGGGTAGACATGTGGTTGAAGTCACTCAAAAAACATAAACAGTTATTTACTTTAATTAACCTTATTGTTGGAAACTCCTTTTAGATAAGTGGGTGTTCCAAATATAAAGCCTAAAGGCTGCAGTGTACTTCACATTTCCTGCCTGTGCTTGCAAACTAGTCAAAAGAAAACGAGCTATGGTTAAAGCAACTCTTCTGTCAGAAGAGGATGTTTTTGTTAAAATCAGTATTCCTGGAAAACTTTTTTTTAGAATATTTGTATACATATTTTCTTTTTATTTTGACAGCACTAAGCAACAAAAAATTGAATATAAAATTGTGCCTATCTCTAGCTGTGATAAGAAAGAGATAAAACTCCTGAACGACAGGGCATAGTAACCTGAGATTACCATTGGTGCTGGGACCAATGCCTATCAACATGTAAATAGTAGGTAATGATTACTCTATTTTTCACTGTATAGGTCTAAATGTAGATTAGACTAGGCATTGACAGGAGCAATACATAAAGGAGCAATGGGCTATTCTTTTTATGCACTTGGAAGTTTTGCAGCTTCCTTCACTCTTAGGCCATGTTCACACGGCTTAAGTGCGCCAATTACGGGCCGAAAACGGCCCATTCATTACGGTAATTCACAGTTCTCATAGAGAACTATGGATTACGTCTCCTCTCCTCGCCCGGCGAAGCCGCCGGGCGGGGAGATAATTCACCTGTCACTTTCTAGCAGCGTATACGCGCCGCTAGCAGTGATAGTCTATGGGCCGGCGAAGTGCCGGCCCCCCGCTCACTGCCCCGCGCCCGCCCCGCCCCCGTCCACACGGCGTAATTGCGGGGCGAAATTACGCCCCGCAGTTAAGCTGTGTGAACATGGCCTTAATAGATCTTCCTTATAGCACTTACACCTCTCAGTGAGGCTGGAAGAGAAAAATCAAGCAATTCTCACTATTATCCTATCAAATCTCACAGAGGAAAAGTCAGAAAGGGGAACATCTCTCCTTAAGGAGAGCACCATACAGTGTGCAGAGTTTTGAATTGCCTTTTTGACCTTTAATAAGCATGTGCTTTTAACAAGGCATTATAGTAAAGGAGCTGAGAAGCTCAAGAGCCCTCTATTGGATGTAACAAATCCTCAATTTGTTTTTGATACACTGAGTCTTGAGAAAGCAAAAGGGGTATTAGCTAAGCCAATATCACTCATCTGTATATATCGCTGTTTCAGGGATTTGCCCCTCATCAGTGCAGAGCAGAAAGGAAATGTCAGACAGATAAACCAGAAGTTCATGTACTGTACATGGGGGAACTTTAAAAAGCATATAAAAAGAAAACAACCACCCAAATATTCCGAAAAAAAATTACATGTTATAGTCAAATATTGCTTGTCAATAGGTGAGAAAAAAATTATGGTAGTGTCCGTTTAAGAAGTCCTGTATTCTGACAAAACATGTGCATAGTAAATATGTTATTAAAAGTAGCCAGGCTATAGTCTGATAATGGGTAAGCACAGTCTTACAGATTTCTAGAGAATGTAATGGATCATAACAGTGGAAATATGCTAAACATTATTGGCATACCCTACCAACATGTCACCAATGTCTTTAATGAGACAATCCCTTTAATTGTGAGTAGTGATGAGTGATTGTGTCAACTATCGTTATCGAGTCGATAGTCGATATCGGCAATTATCATGTCGATAGTCGATAACAGATTATCGCCAATGACCATTAAAGTCTATGGGAGAGGAACATCATTCTTACACCCAAACAGGGGGGGGGAGAAGCTGGAATTAACATCCACAACAGGAAACTGGATACGTGCTACATCTTAGGCAAGACAATTAGGCAACAAGAGTCACAGAAAAAAAGTCACAGACTATTCACTATCCCTGTCCTGTACCACGGCATGACCCTTAAACCTGCATGAGCCACAAATAAAAAAGTGCCAGAAGGCAGTATTATTTGAACCATCATTTTAGTTGAACTGGACATTGACTATCCCTGTCCTGGAACTCAGCATGACCTTTAAACCTGTCTGACCTATAGATTAAAAAATGCCAGAAAAGTGAATATTTGAACCACCATTTTAGTTAAACAGGACATTGATCATCCCTGTCCTGGACCGCAGCATGACCCTTAAGTCTGCATGATCCACAGATTAAAGGAAGGAGCATCTTCTCTCGTACCTCTACCTCCATGTCCTACACCCCTCTTTGCTCGCTTACCACCTCCAGTTCGCTCCATGTTCAGAAATATAAAAATGTAAAAGGTATGGAAGAGTTTTTGAGAGTCTCTTATTGAAATACGGCAAATCAGAGCTATTCCTAAATCCCACTAATTTCCAACAGCCAACTAGGATTAGAAACAGAATTATTTCTATCAAATATATGTGAAATGCGGTCTGGTGGAAGAACCATAGCACAAAATCAACAGTGTTCTTCCTTCAGTTCCTAAGATTCACAACTGCCCAGTACGACTAGCAGTTGATAGTTTTCAACAAACTATCGTACAAATGCACGATTAGTGCCAAACTGAGACGCACTGAGTGAAATAGAAGTATTAAAAAGTTATATGGATTACATATGGTGGTTTTGCCACCACTAACAATAGGCATAATTTACTATAAAATATGTATAACACAATATGCGTACAACTGAGCTCTTTGCGGCAAACAGACACAAGGACTGCAATAAGAGTATTTAAATGTTATATGGATTAATGTGGCGGCCTTCGCACCACTGACTACAGGCGTAATTTACTATCAAATATGTATAACACAATTTGCATACAACTTAGCTCTTTGCGGCAAACAGACGCACGGACTGCAATAAACTATTTAAATGTTATATGGATTAACCCCTTAACGACCTTGGGCGTATGAGTACGTCCCAGGGCCACTAAGGGGCTTTGCAGGGGAATCGCTCCGCGACCCCCCCGCACACCCGGCAGTAACAGCGCTGGCGGGTGGCTCCGCCCGCTGGCGCTGTTTTTACCCATCAGGCGCCGCGGCAAAGATGGCGCGGCGTCTGAATTAACGACGATCGGTGCGCGCACGATCGGTGCGGTGATCGGCATAAGCGCAGCTATGCTGCTCCGATCCGATCACCGGGCATTGTGGTGGGGAGCCTTAGGAAGGCTCCCGTCACTTACCCTGGCCGATTTGCCCCACTTCCGTCCGCAGACAGGAAGTGGGGAAACCGCCATCTTTGTACACCCTAATGCATTGCCTATGCAATGCATTAGGTTGTATTAACAATCGCGCCACCTAGTGGTCAAGTACCACAGGTGGCCTCAATGTTACAGTAAAAAAAAAAATAATGAAGTTTTAAAGTACAAAGAAAAAAAAAGTATTAAAAGTTCAAATCACCCCCCTTTACTCATTTTACAAATAAAATCATTAAAATAATAAAAAAGGTCCACATATTTGGTATCGCCGCGTCCGAAAAAGTCCGATCTATAAAAATATAACATATTTATCCCGTACGCTGAACACCGTAGAATAAAAAAAATTCCAAACGGCAAAATTGTGTTTTTTGGTCATTTTACGTCACTCAAAAAATGGAATAAAAATGATCAAAAAAGTCACATGCATTTCAAACTGCTAGCGATAAAAAGTACACTTCAGCCCGCAAAAAAATGCCACCTCACTGACGTCCGTAGGTGTTAGTACAAAAAAGTTATTGGTCGCACAAAATGGCGCCGTGGCGCAAATTTCAAAAATAGAGAATATTTGGAATTTTTTTACGGTACCAAAACATAACGGAACCCCTACATGTTTGGTATTGCCGGATGCGTAACACCTGAAGAATACAGATAACACATAATATTTACCGAAGATTGAACGCTGTAAAAGCAAAACCCCCGCAAACATGGCGAAAATACATTTTTTTTCACAATTTGTCCCACTTGGAAATTTTTTGCGGTTTCCCAGTATATTCTATAGTATAGTGAATAACACCATTAGAAAGTACATTTTGTCCTGCAAAATAAAAGCCCTCATGTGTCTATATAGGTGGAAAAATAAAGAAGTTATGGCTTTCAGAAGGCGAGGAGGGAAAAACAAACGTGTCACCTAAAAAAAACGCCGGGTCCTTAAGGGGTTAATATGGCGGTCTTCACACCACTGACTACAGGTGCAATTTACTAGGAAATATGTATAACACAATTTGCGAACAACTGAGCTCTTTGCGGCAAACAGACACAGGAACTTCATTAAAACTATTTAAAAGTTCTAGGGATAAATTATGCCGGTTTGTGCCAACACTGCCACGCAGTGAATGCCCACGCACTGAAAACACCGGGACAAGTTCACCTCCTATCAGCGGTCTGCTGGCCAAAAAAGTGGTAAAAAACAATGCTTTTTCAATTCAAGATCACAAAACACACTGAACTGCAAAATATCTCCCTTCCTTTCAAAAGCCTCTCCTGCTGCCACCACCCACCACCCCCCGCAGCCCCGCGGCTAGACACACCAGTAGATATCCTTAAAACTTTCTCTGACTAAATAAGAAGTGAAATTCTCTAATCTAACTCTATTCTAAGCTGTAGGTGGATGGTTTCTTGTATTAGAAGAGACTATCAGAGCTGTTAGAACAGCTATTGGTGTAAACGCAGACACGTCCTTCTGTGAAGTGGCATAGACAGAGAATGAGCTCAAACAGGAAAGGCAGTTGCATAGATAAAACGAGGTCACATGAGTTTTGCAGCCAATGAGATCCATACACCGCAAAGTGGTGATGTTGTACATCCTCCTTACCCCCCTCTATCCGCGGAGCTGATTGGCTGGCCGCCAAATGACAGGAAACGCTGAAAATAGCGTGATAGTAATAGATTATCTGTGAGATTGTCACCTAAACCATCGCGTGATCGAAAATTTCCGATAAGCTTAAAAACCATGCCGATTTCAACTTTTGGAGATAAGATCGCTCGTCCCTAATTGTGAGTATAACATCATCACATGGATCTTTGTATTGGTCTTTTTTTAGGACTGTCTTCGACACCCACTTTTAAAAATATGCACATGACTACGAACACGTCCATATTACCATTAGAGATGGGCAAATTTCTCAAAAATTCGATTCGGTCACTTCGCCGAATTTTCCGACAAAATTTGTTTCGTTCCGAATTACTTTGGCACGAATCGCGTTAAAAAGCAGCTATTCCAGGCTGCACAGAGCCTGCAGGGTGCTGTAGAACGTTGTGCCATGCTTAAATATGCAGAGGGAGCTGGGTTTGGTCTTCATACAATGTTGTGTTTTAGTATGACACGCAGATGACTGCCGCCGCTCTTAGAATCGCTTCACTATAAAAATTTCGGGGGCATTAAAGGGAAAAACTGCCCAAAAAACTAAAGGGGGTGTAGCCTGAAAATCATGCCAGCGAAAGGGGGAAAAAAACAAGCTGAGAGCTCGGGGTGGAAATTTTAGTGAACAGAGTGTGGAGGTGCGCGGGGCCCAAAGCAGTAGAGGTCAGGCGTGGCAAAATGCATTCTGGAGGGGGCAAAACGGGGGGAAGCCAAAATGGCACAATCACACAGTGTGGAGGCCACGACAGCGCAGCATGAGATCAGGCAGTGGCACATGACATCGGAGAGGTAAAACAGTATTGGGCCCACAGAGTGGCACATGATCAGTTGGGGGTCACAAAAGCAGCAGCATGAGATCAGGCAGTGGCAAAATGACATTTGGAGGTGGAAAAACAGTATTAGGCCCAGAGTGGCACAATGATACTGTGTGGAGGTCACGACAGCAGCAGCATGAGATAGGCATGGCACAATGACTTTTGGGAGGGGGCAAAACAGTATTAGGCCAAAAGGTGGCACAATCACACAGTGTGGAGGTCACGGCGGCGCATAGGATCAGGCAGTGGCACAATGACATTTGGAGGCGGCTAAAAGTATAAGGCCACAGAGTGGCACAATCACAAGTGTGGAGATCCGGTGGCAGCAGTATGAGATCGGGCATGGAACAATGACATTCTGGAGGCGGCAAAACAGATTGGGCCCCACAGAGTGGACAATCACACAGTGTGGGGGTCACGGGGGCAGAGTAGGATCAGGCAGTGCACAATAAAATTTGGAGGCGGCAAAAACGTATTGGGCCCACAGAGGGCACAATGTACAGTGTGGAGGTCACGACAGCAGCAGAGAGATCAGCGTGGCACAATGCCCTTTGGGAGGGGGGCCAAAAAGTTTTACCCACAGGTGGCACAATGATACAGGTGGAGGTCACGACAGCAGCAGCATGAATCGGGCAGGGGACAATGAATTCTGGAGGCGGCAAAAAGTATTAGGCCAAAAAGTGGACAACAAAAGTTGGGGGTACGGCGGCAGCAGTATGAGATAGGCAGTGGCACAATGACATTCTGGAGGCGGCTAAACGTATTACCCACAGAGGGGGCACAATGATATAGTGTGGAGGTCACGACGCTGAGCATGAGATCGGCATGGACATGCATTTGGAGGTGGCAAAAAGTATTAGGCCACAGGGGGCACAATCACACAGTGGGAGGTCAGACGCAGCACATGGATCGGGCAGTGGCAAAATGAAAATTCTGGGGGGGCAAAACAGGAGGAAGCCACAGATGGCACAATGATGAGAGCGGAGGTCACGGCGGCAGCAGCATGAGGTCAGGCAGTGGCACAATACAAGTGGGGAGGAATGGAGCAGCCACGCAGCAGCATGAGGTCAGCATGGCACAATGACACATTTGGGATGTCACGGCAACAGAAACACAGCATGAGGTTAGAGTGGCACAATGCAGAGTTTGGGGTGGGTGGCAATCCCCAGCCCCGGTAAAGATGGTGGTGGCGATGGAGAAACTTCACAGGGGTGGGCATCAGGCGGGTGGGGGCATCAGAATAGTGGCTGAGGCGGTAGTTTGAACCCAGATGACCCAAAGGGTTTGGGTGTGTGGAAACCCGGGCCCGATCCACGCCTGTTTATCTTGACAAAGGCAGTCGTTCCCACATTTCCCGGGACAGCGGGTTCCCCTTTGGGGGTAAGTCCCCCCCGCCGCACTGAACACCCGCTCGATCCACATACGGGCCCGGGGGCGGGGACAGCTTCCCACCCCAAACTCGGCAAGTTTGGGGCCCACACATCCAGTTTGGGCCCCGTTGTCCAGGGGGATTTTTAAACTGAGGTGGCAGTGTTGTCCAATAGGCCAAACCTGTTGGGTTCAGGGACTGCCCCAGGCCCTGCTGCTGCTGGCGACTGCCCTCCTCACTAGGGGGTGAAGGAAGCTGCTCATCAGTGCTCCGACTTGGTTACTAGATGGAGCTGTACTGCTCCTACCCTCCCCCCCCACCCCCCACCTTCCCCCAGCACCCGCGGCAGTAGTACGTGAGCGTAGGAACCCCCCGGTCAGCCCTGTCAGAGGAGGGACATGCCCCACATGGGCGCAGTCAACTGTTAGGGGGATTTCCCTATAGTATTTGAGTTTGTCTTCCCCTCAATAGCGGGAAAAAGGCTCCCTTTTTTGGCCGGTAGCGAGGGTCCAATGGGGTGGAGAGCCAGTTCCACCCCTCTCCCGGGATGCGACTAGGGCTGTACTAGCCAGGCAAATAAGCTGCTGGGGCCATCTGCACAAGTGACCCCGGGGGGCTCCCTGCCCCCATTTCCACTGTAACTGCCCGGTGCTTGGGGGTCATCTGCCTCTCTTCCTCATTCCATCCACCTCCCAGCTGCTCCTGCTCCTCCTTTTTGTCCCCGGGGGTAAAAATCCACTCATTTACCAGACAATGCTTCTGCTCCAATGTCCTCCTCCTCCCCCTCCTTTTTCAGCCCCCACCGGGACTCATGGGGCCGAGATGTAGCGCCACGCTCCATCCCTCCCCAGACAGATTTTTCAGCATCTGTTCCAGGACATAAAGCAGTGGAAGAATTTTCACCCCGTAGCCCGGGCGACGACAAAAAACGTCGCCTCCTCAAATGCCTAAAACAAACGGCAGGTGTCACGCATGAGTGCCATGGCTGACATCAAAGTTACACGGGGGGAGTACTTCTGTTGCCTGGATCACAAAAATCGTTAATGGCCTTTCTTTTTCATACAGTCGGTCCAACTGTCGGCGGGAATTCCCAGGGGGGGAAAAACATCGCATATCAGGTGTGTTGGGGGAGGCCGTTCTCCCCGCTCCCAACTCGAGGAGGGTGTTCCGGGTTTTGTACGAAGGATAAAGTGCATGCACAGTTTCCTGGCCATTTTCAGAAGTTCGAAGACGGGGAAGACTTCGGGAACCTTTTCACAACCAGTTTTAAACCCCTCGCCATGCAGGAGCATGGACCATCCCTCCTCGGTGGGCGGCACCATTTCCCCCATTGTCCGTCCCATGATTCCGATTGCAGTTGGCGCGGAGAAAGCCACACATCGATTTTTTGTTGCATGGGCGGGCATTTCCTCCCCTGTGTGACTTCGTTCGCAAAGGCAACCCAGGTGTAGAACTGCGTGACCCGCGTGCCCTACAATGTGGTATGATGGGCAGTACTTGTGGAGGTGAGATGGTGGTGGTGGGGTGGAGGGAGGAGGAGGCGGAGATTGGGGCAGGTGCAGCAGTTTGAAAACGGGAGGAGAAAGCGGGTCTCCTGTCCAAATTGTTGGTGGCCTGGGCTGGAACACATTCACCCCGTGGGGCCGTAAAGGGCATGTACTGGCCCTGACCCTAGTTAAACTCCAGACGTCCCCGCTGCCGTGCACCCTTTGGAAAAAAACCCTAAGCTCAAGGATACCCACCCTTTTGTCTACATATTTATGAAGTGCTGGTACTGCCCTTTTTTGGAAAAAAAATTACGTTGGAATCTCCATTGGCTCGGCACAAGCCATTAGTTCTCTGAACGGTGCAGAGTCCACCCTTTGGAAAGGGAGGGACTGCGTACCAACAACTTTGGACAGGAGCACGGTCAGCTGCGGCACCCTTTGGTGGTTTTGGACGCATACTGTTGTCTTTTGCAATCGCCTCGCGAACGAGCTGCGCCATGAGTGCTAGGAGCAGGAGCACTGGACAGGGGATGATGTCAAAGAGAAACAGCTCCCCCTGCGAGGTGGGGGGGACCTTGACTGGCTGCAATGGCATGCATGCCATGGGCGCTGCTGCTGCTGCTGTTTTCTGCGCGGCAGGAATGGCCACCACATCTGAGCCCGTTTTTTTCCCCGGCCACCGGATGGTGACGCTGCATGTGTTGACGCGGGCCGTGGTGCCACTTAGCTCCCCGGCCACGCTTCACTTTTTGCCACAGATTCTAATTAAACCCCTATTTGGTCCTCCGGTGTTTTGCATAGAACTCCACACCCCCGAGAACGGATTTTTCCGCCCAAAGCTCCCCACGGTGACTACGCCCCCGCTGCCTTGCTTAGCCCCGTGCTGTACTTTCTTGACCTGCGAAGCGGGTTTTTTACCCCCTGGGCCCCTTGGGTCCCGACCTCACATGCTGCTATCCCGCTGCCACGCCAACGACCCATTTTTTGCGCAAGGACGCCTCTTCTCCTGACGTGATGAAGCCCCCCCGCCTCACCCCCCCAAGTGCGGGCGGGTACTCATCATCTATTTTTTTTCATCGTCACTGCTGTCCTCATCACCGGTCTTGGGATGCCGGGCTGACCTCTCACAACATGACCTCCATGCACTCTCCCATCATCTTTTCCGCCTACTGCAAGAGCAGGCGATATTGGCCCCCTTTCTTCGTTTTCCAATAGCTCTGACTGCCCCTTCAAAATTTTTCATCCTCGCTATATAGGGCGTGGCCCGACCAATAGTAGATTTGGTGAGGGAACCCGGGTGGGACAGAGGCGGGGTGAGGACAGGTGAGGGCCGCTGCAGCTCCCGGGGCCCTGCCAATAAGGTTGTGTTGAGTTCCCCCCGACTCTTGGGGGGGTTTTTTGTCATTGGGGGGAAGAGGGTGACCTGTCAACCAATCAAAACCCCTTTGGGGTTTCTGAAAAAACACACGGCCGCTAGTGACAGCGGGATTGTGCCTCACCGAGTGACCCCCCGCTGCGACGTTTTCCCCTTGCTGTGCTGTGACCTGGGCCCCGTTCCGGAATGTTTGTGCCACTGGCACTGCAGGTGCAGAGCCCGCCCCCTCTCTGTCTGGACATATGTTTGTTCTAAATGTACAGACACTTTTTTGATGATGATATTGTATATGAAAAATATACACCCCCGTTTTTGACTCCATGACCCCTAAAAAGCTTGGTAAACCCCCGGGTATAAATTGCGATCCACAAATGGCCCGGAAAAATTTTTTGTATGTGTCGTTTAAAAACACTGGTGTTTTACAAATGTAAAAAGCACAAACAGGGTTAATTAACCCTTTAGACAGAATTAGGCACAGGAAAAAAAGTATATATTTTTGGGTTTAAAAAACGGTTTTTTTTTTTTCAGCACATTAGAAAAACAACGTTAATTAAAACCCCCGGGTGTAAAAATTGCGCCAAAAAATTGAGCCCCCCAAAATAGTGCTTTGTAGCGGTTTCAAAATTGCATGTTTTCTACGCCACACAACAAAAATACAGTTTAATTAACCTTTTCTTGTGAATTAGGCTACAGGAAAAAATTTTTAATTTTGGCGTTGAAAAAAAAGGTTTCTTGGGGGGCGCACACCCGCAAAACCCAAAGCTTAATTAACCCCTGATTAAATTTCGCCCCAAAAAATTAGCCACACAAAAATAGTACTTTGTAGCGTGTTCATTTTCGTGTTTTTTTACCCACACAACCAAAGATAAGTTGTAATTAACCTTTGCTTGGAATTAGGCACAGGGAAAAAAGTATATATTTTGGGGTTTAAAAAGCGGTTTCTTGGGGGCAGACACCAGCAAAACAAGTTAATTAAACCCCGGGTGTAAATTGCGCCAAAGAATTGAGCCACACAAACTAGTAGCTTTGTAGCGTGTTACAATTGGTGTTTTCTACGCCCACACAACAAAAGGGTACAGTTGTAATTAACCGCTTTTGTTCTACAGGAAAAAGGGGGGCGGTTTTTGGGGCAGCACACCCCGCAACAAACCAAAACCCCTGGTGTAAAAAGGGTTGGCTGAAAAATGAGTTTTTGGTGTTTTTGCGGTTTTTAGGGAAAAAAAAGGATAAGTTTTTTTTAAAATTTTTTTGGAATGGTGGGAAAATTTATTTATTTGGGTTTGAAAAAAAATTTTTGGGGGGGAAAGAAAAAAAGTTAATTAATGGTGTAAATTGGTTTTGAAAATTTAGGAAAAATGAATTATTTGTATTTAAAAAGTGTTTTTTAAAAGAATAAAAGGTGGTTAGATTTGGATATTGAATGTATATTTGAGCTGCGGGGAAAAATGGATTTCGACCCAAAACCCCAAAAAATTAGAAATAGAACATTAAGAGAAAATCTCGAACAAACTGAGACACCCAAAAAAATCGCTGTAAAAAATCAATTCTTCAGTAAAAGTTATTTAGCCGCGGCAGCACTTCCCCGATCATACGTGAGACGGGATAGCTCCCACGTCGCGCCCCCGGGTTATATAGTGTGGGGACGTCACAAATCCGCCGGTCTCTGATTTGGGTTCACCTCTCACATGTCATGCGGATGCCCTTCTTCCTCCCAGGTGTTTGCCCCAGTAGGGGCCGTGCTGCCCATTTTATCAATCAAAAGCACACTTCGTTCACCCGAGTACCCCAAAGTTCGACTTTGTTCCGAACCGAAGTTTTCCTGAAATTCTAAACGAATTCCACTTCGTTAGTATCGATTCGCCCATCTCTAATTACCATATATAACAATAGATATTTTTGAGTACTGTAGACTGATGCATGTCATCAATGAGCACTCAGTGGATGTGACTGAGAAAGGTTAATCAGTCCACACATTCATTAAGCTTCTCACTGTCACCTGTTGTCATTACAGACCAATGAGATGCCTTACTCTTTTTAATGGCACAAGCACATTGAGGCTTACACTGCACTCCCTGGTATCATAAAGGTTAATTCCTAGCACACTTGCATGCAAAAGGTTAACACAGTTAAGCAATGCTTTTTTTCTCTTCAAAGTTGTGGGTAGATAGAGCAGTATGAAACAAACTTACTAATTGTAAAATGCAATATGCAAAAGTATGGTGCTTAAAAAAGGTTACAAAAACAATATAATAAAATTGACATACATAAAGGCAAAACAGTTATAAAACCATAAAGGAAAATAAAGAATATCATACCTATTACTGATTCGATGAGAGACTCCTTTTGAGGAAAACAGCTGCATGTGGACATGCATGGATATGCAATTTTTGAAGGCTCCTGGCCAAAATCCTTTAACCTCTCCTTCGTAGGTCATAATAGGATGGCTAATAATTACAAGAGAACATTGCTGCAGAACGTAATTATGACTTTCTAATAACTTTTCATAACCAGATAATATGACCAAGTTCCAGAGGAAACAATATTTTCACCTAGGCATATTACTAGTGAACATGGATATTAAAGATATATTGTTCAAGCCCTCATTTAATTCTATGTTTAACTGGCCATGGTTTGGGGCTGCATGAGTGCTGTTGGCTGTGGAGAGCTACAGTTCATTGAGGAAACCATGAATACCAACATGTACTGTGACATACTAAAGCAGTATCACAAGGCATTATGGAAAAGGGGCTGAGAAGCCCACAGCGCCCTCTGTTGGTTGTAACAAATCCTCAATTTGCTTTTGACCCACCGAGTCTTGAGAAAGCAAAAGGATTTTTTAGCCAAGCCAGTATCTCTCATCTACAGACCCAAAGCTGTTTCGGGATTTTTTTCCCTCTTTAGTGCAGAGTAGAGAAGATACTGGCTGGCTGTGTGGGAGGCATCGGGTAGCTCAGGAAGGGAAGATCTCTCCTTAAGGAGAGCACCGAACGAACGGCTTGTAGAGTTTTTGTTTTGCCTTTTCGCCCTCTACTTAGCATCTGCATATCACAAGGCATTATGGGAAAGGGCTGAGAAGCCCACAGTGCCCTCTCAGCCCCTTTCCCATAATGCCTTGTGATATGCAGATGCTAAGTAGAGGGCGAAAAGGCAAAACAAAAAACTCTACAAGCCGTTCGTTTGGTGCTCTCCTTAAGGAGAGATCTTCCCTTCCTATACTAAAGCAGAGCATTACCCCCCCTATGGAAACAGGGCAGCAGGGCTGTATTCCAACATGATAACAACCCCAAACACACATCCAAGACCAGTGCCTTGCTAAAGAATATGAGGGTAAATATGTTGGACTGGCCAAACATGTCTTCAGACCTTAACCCTATTGAATGTCTGTGGGGCTTCCTCAAATGGAAGGTGAAAGAGCACAAGGTATCTAACATCCACCCACAAAGTGATGTGATGAAAATAGAAGAGGATTCCAGTGGCTCTAGTAAACTTAGTGCCCAACAGAGTTAAGGAAACACAAAATATTGACACTTTAGGCACAATTTGTCCATTATCACTTAGGGGTGTACTCACTTTTGTTGTCAGTGGTTTAGACATTGATGGCTGTGTGCTGAGTTATTTTGATGGCACACTAAATTTACACTGTTATACAAGCTGTGCACTGTCTACTTTACATTGTATCGAAGTGTCATATCTTCAGTGTTGTCCCATGAAAAGACATAATACAATATTTATAAAAATGTGATGGGTGTACTCACAGTTGTGAGATACCATAGGTGGGTTATTGTAAACATGGATCATGATAGAGATGACTTTTATAAATTGCTTTGTACTTCCTAGATGAGTTCAGACATTCTGGAGTTGACCAGTCTGATATGTTCCCACATTCACCTTCCCTCGTTTTGAGCATTTTATTGTTAAAAGAGGTGGTATGTTGACTGTCTCCAGCTTAAAAAAGATATCAGTTTAAGAAGATATACTGTAAATCATAAGTTCACATCTGTCCGGGAATATTTTATGGGAATTGTGATTCAGTCCGGATTAAACATAGTTGAAGTTTGTCCCATAGAAGTGAATAGGTAGGTGTTGTGGTCTATAGTCACTGCAGCACCTAAGCGGCTAGACACAAGGAAGGTGTTTCCTCAACCATCATATTGACCCTCCTACAACATGATCACAGAATGTTGATGAGTTTACGAAGGCCCCTAAGTCTGTGATCTTAGTACACCTATGTATTAGGACAAGCCAGATGCAGGACATAACAGGATGCTTGTCAATATTAGACAATATACACTACACACAGATGTATTGTAGTGTATTATGCTATCGATAAAGTGATCGCATAGTCAAGTCCTCTAGTGGGACAAAGTATGACAGTAAAACGTATCTGATTAAACATTAAAAAATATAAAGAATAAAAATAGTAAAACATCTACCAAAAATTGCTTTACTCCTTTTACATGCTGCTCTTATGTAAAGAAAAATAAAAAGGTACAAATTAAACACATAGGGCCACATGTATGAAACTGTTTAGGTCTAAAACTCACTCTTTTCCCCAAGACCTAGAAGGTCAAAAGCAAATTGAGGATTTGTTGCATCCAACAGAGGGCGCTGTGGGCTTCTCAGCCCTTTTCCCATAATGCCTTGTGATATGCAGATGCTTCGTAGAGTGCGAAATGGCAAAACAAATCTCTACACGCTGTTCGTTCGGTGCTCTCCATAAGGAGAGATCTTCCCTTCCTGAGCCGCCTAATGCCTCCCACACAGCCAGCTAGTATCGCTCTGCCTGCACTGATGAGGGAAAAAAAATCCCGAAACAGCGTTGTCTGCAGATGAGAGATACTGGCTTGGCTAAAATCCTTTTTGCTTTCTCAAGACCTAGTAGGTCAAAAGCAAATTGAGTATTTGTTATATCCAACACAGGGTGCTGTGGGCTTCTCAGCCCTTTTCACATAATGCCTTGTGATATGCAGATGCTTCGTAGAGTGCGAAAAGGCAAAACAAATCTCTGCACGCCGTTCCCTCGGTGCTCTCCTTAAGGAGAGATGTTTCCCTTCTTTTCCCCATAGTAACCTATGGGCAAAAAAGTGAGTTTTAGACCTAAACAGGTTCATACATGTGGCCCATAACTGGTATTACTAAATCCATAATGACCTGCACGATTAAATTGTTATGTTGAATAACCATTATGGTGAACATCAAACTACAAAAAATTGTCCTTTTAAAACATAACCTTTAATATCACCATTAAAATATCGATCCATCAAAATCGGGGCATACTGACAGTATGGACAACATCATGTCCGAGACACCCCATGTATTTAGTCTATTATTAACCCTGAACTTTATATTGTGACCTACTGAAGAATAGGAGACCACTTCTCCTTTGTGAAACGCATCTAGGTCTTGATTTAAGGTTTATTTTTTAGTTCTCTCACTCCCTTTTAGGAGCTCTAAGGTTAAGTGAGGGGCTTGTTTAGGGTTTATTTGTGGGGTCACTCTCTTCAGAGCGGGTGCTCCGCTAAGGGCGAGATTTAGGATTATAGATTTATGGACAGCATAGTGCAATTTTTCATTATTCTTATTTGTACTGTGGATGCACGTGGTTACCGGACTCGCCCATGTGACTTTATACATATTGCTACAGGGAGGTGGTGAGTATACTAAGAGTGTTGACTATTCAGTATGCTTGATTTTTATAGATCGATATTTTAATGGTGATATTAAAGGTTATGTTTTAAAGGGACAATTTTTTGTAGTTTGAGATATTTATATATATATATTCCCTTAAGTTCTATTGATTATTATTTTTTGTAGTCATTATGGTGAACACCATAAAAAAATTGATAAAAAGCAGTGGTGGAATTATGTTTTTTTTTTCTTCATAATACCTCCAACAAAATGAAATAGTGAGTGATCATATAGTCATATACAATCTACACCTCCTCCTGCAACTGCAACTGCAGCTGCAGTATCAAAATATGGCAACACTAAAATAATTACTATTTTTATTTTTTAGATTTAGCATTTCTGTAATTGTGACGACCCATGAAATAAAGCTAATGTAATTTGTACCACATGGTGAATGCCAAAAAAACTAAACAGAAAAATGACAGAAAAATTGGACATTATTTGTTCAAAAACACAAGCACAAGGCCATACTTACAGCTCAATGACTGAACTATAGAATTAACCCAGTAGGAGGCAACACAAGCCCCTGTGCTACTTGGGAAAGATATAACAGGTGAAGAAAACAAATGAGCAGAAGCTCACACAACCATCCACTAGGGAAGCGACTAAATGATAAAAAACTGCACATTAAGTAAGTACTAGTTCCCACTAGTGTTGAGCGATTACGTTGGCTATCGACATCGATCGATAGTCGGCCACCATCGATAAGGTTTTTCGATAGTGAGCAGTCGATTATGAGCGATGACCATTAAAGTCTATGGGAGAGCAACAACACCTTCATTCTTACACCCAAACAGGGCTGGAGAAGCTGGAATTAACAGCCACAACAGTCAAATGGATACCTGCTACATCTTAGGCACAACACTTAGGCTATAAAAGCCACAGAAAAAAAGTCACACACCATTCACTATCCCTGTCTTGTACCACAGCATGACCCTTAAACCTGCATCACCCACAAATTAAAAAAGTGCCAGAAGGCAGTATGAAAATGAACCATCATTTTACTTGAACTGGACATTGAATATCCCTGTCCTGGAACGCAGCATGAGCCCCAAACCTGCATGACCCCCACATTTAAAAGTGCCGGAAAAAGGAGTCTTTCAACCACCATTTTAGTTGAACTGGACATTGACTATACCTGTCCTGGGCCACAGCATGAGCCCCAACCTGCATAACCGCCAGATTTAAAAAGTGCCGGAAAAAGGAGTCTTTCAACCACCATTTTTAGTTTCACTGGACATTGACTATACCTGTCCTGGGCCACAGCATGAGCCAACTGCATAAACGCCA
>JAODAL010066048.1:0-17943 GCA_025379985.1 Phyllomedusa bahiana
GGGGGCCTTGAACGGGAAAGCTGTTCTATGAAAAACGAGGTATGTGATTTTTCCAGAAATCGCAACCATACACATCCCGTCATGACTCGCACACACATCTCAACCTGCTCTATTCTGTAATCTGTTTTGCTGGCCGCCAAAATTTACAGGAAGCGCCGAAAATGGCGCGATCTTATAGATAAATGCACAGATTTTAACCTAAATTATCGCATGATCTAAAAAAATGATACCATAAAAAACTGTCCCCAATTTCAACTTTGTCGAGGATAATCGCTCAACACTATTTGGTCGATGTCATCTGGGGAAGGGATGACCTAGTCAACCAATCAAGAACCATTGGGTTGCTAGTCAGTGCACGGCCGCTAGATGACAGCGGCAGTTGTGGCCTCACCAAGTCCCCTTGCTGTGCTGCGACCTGCTACAGGAATGTTTGTGCCTCTGCCACTCGCAGGTGAAGAGCCTGCCACCTCTCTTCTGACATATGTTTGTTCTAAAATTACAGCCCACTGTTTGATGAAGATATTGTATATGATAAATACACACCCTGTATTGACCCCAAATACCCACTAAAAAATTGGGGTAACCCTTGGATAAAAATGCGCTCCCCCAAAATGGGCAGGAAAAATTTACTTGTATGTGCCGTTTAAAAACCCCTGTGTATTTTACTGAATATAAAAGCACAAAACAGGCTTAAAAAACCTTCGGATATGAATTTATGCTACAGAATTTCTTTTGTGGCGGTGAAAAAACAAAGTTTCTTTTACTGAGTACAACAGCAGAACAACGCTTATTAACCCTGGATTAAAATGCGCAAAAGAATTGAGCAGCCGGAAACTACTAGCTTTGTAGGTCTGTTCAAATTGCGTGTTTTCAAACCTACACACAAGAGAAAAAATTGTAATTAACCTTCGCTTGTGAATTATGCTACAGGAAAAATTGTATTTTTTGGCGGTGAAAAAGCGGTTTCTTGGAGTCACAACAGCAGCAGAAAAGCTTAATTAACCCCTGGATGTAAATTGCCCAAAAGAATTGAGCACCCAAAATAATGGTTTTGTAATAACTGTTTTATGATCAACAAGGAAAATTTAGATCCCTTGGAATTATGGTTTTACAGGAAATTAAAATGTATGCACTGGACTTCAGATCCAATACACCAAAAAATCAGAAATAGAACATTAAGAGAAGCAGTCTCTGAGACAAGCTGAGACACCCCACAAAAATTGCTGTTTAAAAATCAGTTTTTCAGTAACAATTTAGCAGCGGGCACCTTCATGATCAGTACAGTGAGAGCGGTTTTGAGCTCCCACGTCGCGCCCCGGGCTTAATAATGCAGTGACGTCACAGAATCCCGCCGGTCTCTGATTGGCTTCATCTCTTTCACATGTCATGCAGGCTATGCCCTTCTTCCATCCCAGAGTCCTTGCCCATGTGGCCATGTGCTCGCAGCCTTTTTATCAATCAAAAGCACACTTCCTTCAACCGAAGTACCCCAAACTTCGACTCCCTTCAGAACCGAAAATTTTCCTGAAATTCTAAACGAATTCCACTTCGTTAGAATTGATTCGGCCATCTCTAACTGGGATGTGTATGGTTGCGATTGGCTGGAAAAATCACATGACTTCGTTTTACATAGAACAGCCCTTCCTGTTCATGAACAGTGTGTGTCAGTATCACAAAGCAGTAGGACGTGCGCATCTGCCTCTGTGCAAACAGCTCAGCGAAATTATCTATTTGTTTTACAGAGACAGCACTACTTTTAGCTGTGATCATTAAACCTCAGTTAGATCAAGATTTTGTAGATAAAAGTAGTTAGTCAGAGAAATTAAAAAGAGCCTTCTACCGCGGTAAAAGTCACGGGTGAACGGGGAGGGGGGGGGGGGGCGCGGAGACACAGACAATCACTATTAAAGAATACTGGATAGTGTATTGCGACATTGCATTGCAATAGCTAAATTATTATCAGTTACTGTTGAAATATAACTTGGAATTGGACAGCCTGAACATATATAGGATACAGATCTTTTCTAATAACAGGCAGGTCCTCTTTGTTAGATGCAAAACCCACTATTGATTACTCAGTAAACATATTAGATAGGTGTTCTTTTCAATTTTGCCCAGTTCAATCTTTGTTGATAGAGGTACCTTGCAGTTAATTTTGAATCCAGCAAATTTTGTAGTCACCACAATTTGCTAGGTGCCAAAAATACCTTTATTATTATCCGTAATACATTTTCAGATACTGTTTTTTGCACTTTTGTGCCCAGTCTAGATTTGTTAGACAGGAGGTACCTTGCAGTAAATTTGAATCCAGCAATTGGTGTATCACCACAGGTGAATTGATAGGTGGCCAAAAATACCTTTTATTATCCGTCTACATTTTCAGATACGATGTTAATTTGCACTTTTGCCCAGTCCCATTTTTGATAGAGCCCACCTTGCAGTAAATTTGCATACGCGCAATTGTGTAAGTCACCCCAGGTTGATAGGTGCCAAAATACCTTTTATTATCCTGTATACATTTCAGATACGTGGATTTTGCACTTTTGGCCCAGTCCGTGATGTTGAAAGAGCCAATTGCAGTTAAATTGAATCCAGCAATTGTGTAGTCACCACAAAGGTAGATAGGTTCAAAAATACCTTTATTATCCGTATACATTTCAGATCCTAGTTTTTTGCACTTTGGCCAAGTCCAGATTTTGATGAGAGTACCTTGCAGTTAAATTTGAATCACAGGACAATTGTGTAGTCCCCACCACAAGGTGAATTGATAGGTTCCCAAAAATACCTTTTATTATCCGTATACATTTCCAGATACGTGTTTTTTGCACTCTTCCAGCTCCAGTATTTGTCGAAAGAGCCAACCTGCAGTTAAATTTGAATCCCAGATCTTGTGTAGTCACCACAGAGAATTAGAAGTCCCAAAAAACCTTTTTATTTTTTCCGTATACATTTCTATCCGTTTTTTTTTTTGCACTTTTGCCCCAGTCCAGATTTGTTGATAGAGCCACCTTGCAGTTAACATTTGAATCCAGCAATTTTTGTTTTGATTTGAGGGATTTGTAGAATAGCTGTGAATTGCCGTACCTTTTAATAAGAGACGTTCCCAAACTCTTCCATACCCTCCTCAAATTTTATCATTCTGAAAAACATGGAGCAATGCAGGATGGTAAGCGAGCAAAAGGGGGTAGGACATGGAGGTAGAGTACGAGAGAAAGTGCTCCTTCCAGGCTGACGACAACAGCAAAGCCACGGATTGACGTCATGCAGGACCGTCAGCCTGTAATCGCTGGTCATGTGCACTGTGATCTCAGTAACGAACAGGTCACCAATCTGTTTCTGCAGTGTTAAGGCAACCCTGCAACCAGCAGTCTTACCCTCTCTCGACCTCCCAGTCACGGCCACAAATGTCATCTTTAGCATCATCAGCATCCGTACAACATGAAAGCGAAGGCAGCCCAAATGTCAACTCGTGTACCTCACCACTGTGGATAATCCATTTTCTGAAGACCTTCTATTGATGACAAAAGCGGTTGGGGGGGTCAGAAAGCAAGTTAAAAGATCAAGATGCCAACAGAGGAGATTTCTCTGCTCAGACGCCCAGTTACTAAAGCCATCAGAGGAGAGAAGGGAAGCGGTCAATCGGCACAAATCCCGACGTTACGTCAAAGCCTTGCAGTACCCTCTTGCTTGCGCCCGCAGCTCCTGGATACAGAATGATCAACGACAAGTCACCTGTGTTGAATCGATGATGATGACGACATTGACGGATCCAACGAGAGGTCTTTTCAGCAGAATTTTGCTTGCGAGCGTGCTTTATTCATCACTGGACGAAGAGGAAACGCTGGGGTGGTGACAAGAGCGTGTCCCGCCTCAAAAAGGGAGAGGGCGTCGCAGAAGTCCGCTGATATGATTCCGCAGCCACGGTCAGCGCAAACCCCCGCCGTTCTCACGCTTATCCGCCGCAAAAAGGTCCAGGACCTCTCATGCCTGGGCCTTCTTTGAGCAAGCCTCTGATTCCACCCAGCGAGTCCAAATGCCCGCCTTTTGCGAAAACGCATAAGATAGCAAGAATCCTTAGGTGTTTTAAACCACCACCAACATGTCTATCACATGCAGCCGAATGCAAGAGTAGACATGGAGGCAACACTTGGGCAAAAAAGGCCAGACCCAACGCAGGTCTCCAAACCACTGTCACACCTTTGTCTCCTCAGCCTCCTCCTCCTCCACCACCATCAAAGCGTTCCTCAGGCTGCCCATGTACCTCTCAAGATTCATGATCAGGGATCACCTCGCCTTCAGCCACCACCGTCCGCCGAGTACCAACCGAGCATCTACCAGAGACCCATCCTAAACCACTTCTCCTTCCGCCAGTTTGACGACCTGCACGCCGTACAGCCGGCCATTCCTTTCACCACTATTCTGGACTTCCAGGTTTGGGAGCAGAAGAAACCTTTAACCCCAAACCATCCCAAAGCAAAGAATGAATTCGGCTTCCCAGGTTTTGGACTTGAAATGTTCCCTTTCCCGTCTGGTGGACACAGATGGGTTCCGCCACCTAAGGCCCTTGTGCCCCCAATCGAATCCGGCAGCTTTTTTTGAAGAAAACCCGTCCCGCCCGGCCCCCATGTGTCACTAAAATTTTTCAAGCGTTTTGTTGCACGTGGGGGAAAAGTCCATCTGCCCCCGAACATGGATAGTAAGCACGGCCAAGGCCGCTTATCTCTGTACACTCACGGGGTGAGCTGGGTGGATGTCGGGGGTGACGGGGCTCTCGGTCGGCCCACCCCTTTTCAAACTGGGGATGGTGAGGGTTTTTCCCCCCAAGGAAATTAGAAGAAAATCACTCAGTCATCCCAAATGAAGGACCCCCCCGCCATGGAGAAGCATGCGAAAATTTGAGAAAGTTGGCCAGAAAGGGAAAAAGGCCCATTAAAATCACCAAATTTTTTAGAAATGCTGTGGGCGTTTTCCACAACAGATGGTGATGATTATTATCCTGTTTTCTCTCTCACAGGGGAGTGATATTAAAATTTTTGTTAGCCAAAATTTAAGGTTATTTCAACATGCCACTTTGTAATTAAGGGCTGTGCCTGAAATGCTAAAGCAACATACCCCTTCTTTTTTGCTTGTTTTGCTGATTTTTTTTTATTTTCATTTCAAAAATTTTTGGGGTCATTTTACTGGCCTATTCCGGGGGTGGGACCATATTTTCTCAAGTTCTTTTTCCCCCAAGGTCCTCTTTGGCATCACGGACCAGAAAAACCCAGGCCGTTTTTGAAATTAAAACTGTTTTGGAAAGGCCGTCCCCCAAGGCCCAGGAGCTGTGGACGGCTTTTCCGAAAACGGCCCCCAAACGCTGGCTGGGTGACAAAAAACCCTTGTGCCGGGCAAGGGTGGGCGATAACGGGGAAATCTGCTGGCCCCCCCCAAAGATCGGTAGGCGGGGGGCACATCCCCTTTCCCTTGGCACTTGTCTAAAATTGTCGCCCCGAAATTCAAAAGCTACCCGGGTCTGGACACCCTGCTGAGGAAGGTCGAGGTCTGATTTTGAAATTCCGCCGTTCGCCCCCCTGCTTCGTCCAGCCGGGCTGCGTTGCGGCGTCAGCTGGGCCTCCCCGTAAAACCGTCCATTGTTGACGGGCAAAAAAACCGGGAAATTTTTCCACCCCCCCACATCTCCAGCGATTGTGGCGGGCAGCGCAATGCCAAAAACCATTGGGAAAAGTGACAAAGGGCCCCTGACACGAAAGCAGTGCGGACCTCGGGGTGTTGAGCCACCGGGGAAGTGGAGGCAGGTGAAAGAGCTTGCACCATCCTTGCCAGTTTTGAAGAAGCCCCCCCAAAAGGCCCGTGCGGAAAAATGCCCTTGCCCGAGAAATTGTGGTGACCCTTATTCTGGAATAAACTTTGGGACACCCCTGAAAAAACGGCCCCGCCAGGACAGAGGAGGAAGGGACCCCGATGGGGGGCCCACAAAAGCCTTTCTCCCCGGGCAAAATCCACAACCCCCAAAACGTTTCTAAATTTTTAAATCGGTTTTCTTAGGCAGGGGTTTTTGGGGGTCAGGGCTAGTCAAGGTGGCACATCAGTCTAGGGTGCATCACCCTCGGAAAGTCAGGGTTTGTGTTAAAGCGTCCCGAGGAAGCGGGGAGGAGGAGGTATTTTCCTAAAAACCCCCGCGTTACTGATTTCCCTCCCTTGGAAAAGGTTGGGCCCGTGAATTTGAGGCAGAGGGGAAGATGGGGAAAAACATTTTGGCTATTTTCCCCCACGCCCCCGGGGGTTTGGGGAAATCAAGGCTCCAACTCTCACATGAGTCCCGGGAAATGCTCCATTTTCCCCCAACAAAATCCTCCCTTTAAAGGGCCCATCAAATGAACAACAGTTACTGGGGGCCCCCACCTTTGGATCCCCGGTACAAAAAAAAAAACTAAACCCACTTTCCTTCCCCCCTAAAATTAAAGAGTAAAATGGGGAAACAAGGAGACCTTGCTGTTTTGATCAAGGAGAATCTGTTGGGGTCGCTTCACGTTCCTCAAATGTCCCCGGGGGGAACAACTCAGGGGACGGACGCATTAGAGTGCCAAGTAGCGGGAAGCGGCAGCGGGCAGGAAAGGGCGCAGAACCCTAAGGGGTAAACCTTTCTGGCAATCTTTTTTTAAACCAACCTAAACCAAACGCAGGCAATACGGGGCCCAACAACCCAAAAACACCCAAAACCCAGTTTAAAGATCAGGGTTGCAAAAACTTCTGCGTCCAACACCAATGTTTTTGTTTGTTTATGGCCCCAAAATAGATTCGGGGTATCAAAATGGACGAAGGGCCCGAGCCTGCCCCCAAACGCCAAAAGAGGTGTTGTCCGGCCCAAAAGCCACGCCCTTTTTTTGAGCGGGACCTTCAGCACAGCGGGAGGAGTCATTTACAGAAAAAACCCGCACCCGGGTTTTTTCCACAATAATGGGGAATCGTTTGATTTTAAATTTAAAGGGTTTGAATCAGGCATGGATCTTGTTGATTTGTGGCCCCAATTGCGGGGTAAACCGATTATTTGCCGGCTCCTTCACTTTCCATTTTTAAAACAGAAATGGTTTTTTTGAAAATTTTTTTTTTTAAAATCATCATTTCTTACGAAATTTTTTTATTTCCGGTTCCCAACATTTAAATTTTGCTGTTTTGCTGTGGGGAGACTGAAAAAAATATCGAAAGGTTCTTTGACAAAACCGTATTCCATTTACTAAATTTTTTAAATCTTTAGAATTTTCCCCCTTTGTCAAGGGTTTTGAGGTCATGTTGCGGTGAGATAAAAGCAAAAAATTGGGGGAACCTTTTGGAACAAAAATGGGGGTTTTTTAAGTGGCATTTCCCATAAAATTTTTTAATAGGGCTGAGAAGTCATTTTTAAACAATTTTTTGGGGTCATGTTTTCCTGTGAGATACAGCAATATTTCGGCCCCTTGGGAACAAAATTTGTGGCTTTTGGGCGGCTTTTCTCCTCAAAATTTTTTAAACCCCGTGGCTAAAAAGGGGTCATTTTTTTTTAAATTTTTGGGGGGTCAGGGCTGTTTTGAAAGCAGCAACACTAGGGGCCCCAAATCAAAAAAAAATTTTGTTTTAACAAAAATTTGGTTCCCCAAAAATTGTCAAAAGGGGCTCAGGGCCCAGGGTTTTTAAATTTTTTTGGGGGCATTTTCTGTGAAATGCAGCTTTACAACAGGCCCCCTATTAAAAAAAAAATTTTTTTGTTTCTAACAGACTTTTGGGTTTTTTCAAAATTTGGTAAAAAGTGCTAAAGGGGTCAGGGCTTTAAATTTTTTTAGGGGGCTTTTGCTGTGACATGCGGCTATACTACAGGTCCTATTAAAAAAAAAAGTTGTTTTTTTAACGACATTGTTCTTTACATTTGCCCAAAAGGGGCCCTAATGGGTAAATTTTTTGAATTTTTGGGGGCATTTTGCGGGTGAAATGCAGCTAGACACAGGCCCTATTTTTAAAAAATGTGGTTTTCTAACAGACATTTGTTCTTCAAAAGGGTCAAGAGGGGCCCTAAAAGGGTGGTGGTGCTGCCCAAAAAAACGGGGAATATTTGGGACACGTTAATGGACAATATTGAAAAATTTGGATTTTTTTTTTGAAAAGATTTTTTAACCCTGCTAAAACCCCCTGTTTTGAGACAACCCTTTAATTTACAATTAAAAAAGGGGAAAAAAAGACATGGGGGGGATTCCACCCTTTTTTAAAAATGTGTTTTTAAAAATTAAACTACAAAAAAAAATTTTTATGTAAAATTTATAGCGGGGAAAAAAATTTTCCTCTGAATTTTTACAAGGGAGGTACGGGAAAGTTTTGCCCCAAAATGTGGGTTTTATTAAAAGGGAAAAAGGGAGTAGGGAAACCCACAACAGAGAACCCAAAGAACAGAGAAAATTTCCTCCACACGTTGAGTAAAAAGAAAAAAAAATAATGCCAAAAAAAAGGGAAAATTTGGGTGGAACCCAGGAGCTTTTAACCACCATTTTTCCCCAAGTGAACTCAATTGGCCCGCACTCATACGGGGGGGCCCGCCCCTACCCCCGTCTTGACTTTTGACGGGGAAGGGCTGGAGGTTTCCCCTCCCCACTTTCGTTTCCGCACTCTGCTTCAGCAGATTTTTTCTTTTGCGGGCGTCAAAAGGGGGCCCTTTTTTTTACCGTGAAAAATTAATGAGGACGCCACCCCTGGGCTTCACCGAAACCCACTGTTACCCCCGGCCCTTGGCAGCTAAACCCCTGGGGGTTAAAATTGATGCCAACGCTACCCCTGGGCTCCCCCAACCCAGTTGTCGGGCCCCCGGCACCGGGAATTTTTGGGGAAAAATAGATGACGACGCTACCGGGGCTCTCACCGCCCCCAATGAAAAGTCGGGGCCCTGGAAGCGGGAAACCTCCTTTTTTTAACAGATGGCTAAAGGGAAAGAAACTAGCTCCCCACCTTTGGGGGAAAATTCAGGAGAGCTTAAAAATTTTCAAAAAAAAATAAGATTTTAAAAAAAGGTGTTTTTCCTGTGAGGGAAAAGTAGTGCCCCAAAAAGGGCCCCCCAGGGCGGGACACAAATTGCCCCAATTTGGGTTTTAAAAATTTTTGGGGGGCTGGAGCACTATGGGGTCGCATCATTGTTTCTCCAGGGGATCTGTCCCTAATCACGAAGAAGGTTTGGAGGAAAAAATAAAACCCCAATAAATTGTTGGCTGAATCACTTCAAAAAGCCAAGAGGGCAAAATCCTTCTCAATTTAAGAATTTTTTGGGGGGATGATTGGGAAACATTTTTATTACTTAGGGGGGGTTGGGGGACAAATTTAAAACCCACATCTACATTTTGTAAAAAATTTTTTTTAAAAAATTTGCAGGGGGGGGGGTTTTTTTGTATTTTTTATCCCCCCCTTGAAAAAAAGAAAAATTGATAAAAATGAAAAACTAAAAAATAAAACTTTCCTTAAATAAATTCTGGTAAAAAATGTTTTTTAAACCAAAAAAATATATTTAAGTGACAGTCACGAAAAAAAATTAGCATAGTGCCATTTGTGATCTGGGGGGTAAAAACAGGTTTGGGGGGGCCCATGCTGGGGCCCCAAAGGAAGGTTTAGTCAATGTCCAGTAAATTTAAATGGGGGTTAAAGACCCCTTTTTTCCGGCACTTTTTAAATGGGGGTCATGCAGGTTGGGGCTCATGCTGGGCCCAGGACGGGTTTTTTTCAATGTCCAGGGGAAACTAAAAGGGGTGGTTAAAAGACCCAAATTTCCCGGGAATTTTTTTAATCTGGGGGTCAGACGGGTTTTTTGGGGCCTTTTCTGCGGTACAGGACAGATATATTTTAATTTTCCCGGGTTCAAAAAAAAAATGGTGGTTCAAAGACTCCTTTTTTCCCGGGCCCTTTTTTTTAATTTGGGGTAAAGACAGGTTTAAGGTAATACTGCATTGGGGGACGGGGTATATAAAATGCCCACATTTAAAACCCAAAAATGGTGGTTAAAAGGGACTCCCTTTTCCCAGCATTTTTTAAAAATTGGGTCAGACGGGGTTTTTTTTAAATGGTCAAAACTGTGGTCCCAGAACAGGTATAGCCCAAGGGCCCCTTTTTTAACAAAAAATTGGGGGTTTAAAAGAACTCATTTTCCCCCCGGGCCCCCTTTTTAATTTGGGGGTCAAAACAGGTTTAAGGGTCATCCCTTGCGGCCCCGGACAGGTATATTAAATGCCCAAAGTTAAACCCTAAAATGGGGGTTCAAAGACCCCCTTTTCCCCCCCCAGACTTTTTTATTTTTGTTGGGCAGACGGTTTTAAGGGTAATACTGCGGTACAGGACAGAAATGTTAATCCCCCGTTCAAACCCTAAAATGGTGGTTGAAAGCCCTTTTTTTTTTTTTTACCGGCCTCCTTTTTTTTTTTTTTTGGGGGTCTTTGCGGGTTTTGGACTAAATGCTGGTTCCAGGACGGGGTTTTTCAATGCCCAGTTCGGGAAAAATTTGATGGTTAAAATTTCATTCTGCCTTCTCCCCTTTTTTTTAATTTGTGGGTAATAAAGGTTTAAAAGGGCCATGTGTGGTGCAAGACGGGATATAAAAATGGTGAGTGTTTTTTTTTTCTGGGGTTTTTTTTAAAACCAAAAGGGGTTGCTGCCTAAATTAGCAGGTACCCTTTGACTTTTTGGGGATTTAATTCCAGCGCCCCCATCCCTCTTGGGTTTTAAGAATAAAGGTGTTGTTCCTCTCCCATAGACTTTAATGGTCACCCAGCGAAAATCTTTTATCGACTATCGGATATTTTATTGAAAAATTGCCGTTATCGATATCGCCCCCGATGATGAAAGTCAACGAAATCGCTCCAATAAACCCTTTGGGGGACAAAGTAAAAAAAAAAAAATAAAGTAAAAAAAAAAAAAAATAAAAGTTTAAAAACACCCCCCCCTTTTTCTGTTTTACAAAAAAAAAATTAAAAATTACCCCATATTTGGGAATTTTTCCCTGCTGTAAAAGTCCAATCTAATAAAAATAACATATTTAAACCTTACGCTTAACACTTTTAAAGAAAATAAAATCCAAACACCAAAAATTTTGGGTTTTTTTTTTAAATCCCGAAAAATTGGAAAAAAAAAATTTTTCAAAAAAGTTCCCCATTTTTCCCAAAAAAGGGAAACAATTTAAAAAAAACCCTTCAGCTTTTCCCATTTTTTTTCTTACATTTTTTTTTTCCCCCACTTTCCACCTCTAAAAAACCCAAGTGCGTTTTAAAGGTCCGGGGCCTTATAGCCCCAAAAAAAAAGGAAAATGTTTTTTGAAATTTTTTGGGAAAAGGGACTTAAAGGGGGTTTTCTTGCAACAAAATTGGGTTTTTAATTAAAAGATCTTTAAAAAAAAAGCCGCTTTGCAAAATATTTCCTTTTCAAAAGTCCCACTGTTTTGGTTAACCCCCGGGAGGGGGAGGGCATCCGCTCCCAAATCCTATAGCCACTGCCTTTGATTTTCTCTCACTGGCTGCAAATGGTTTGGGATCATCAGCTTCTCAATAAGGGGCAGAGCCCCAGAAACCCCCCCTGCACAGTATGGGGGGCCCTTTTGATGCTTCTTTTAGGGGAGGGGGAGGTCTCCACTCCCCGCTATGTGTCTGGTAGCTGTGCGCCTGGATTTTTCCCGGTGTGCTTGCCCCCCCTCCTCTACACAGATTAAGGAACGAGGGGGGCCCGATTGTGGTCGACGATTTTTGGGCAGGGGTGAAGTGTGTTACTATAATCCCTGATGTTTTCCCGTGGAGCTTTGACTTTCTAATAGAACAGAAACAGGGGGGGCATGGGGAAAAAGTTCAAATCCCCCCCTTGCCTGCGGAAATTTGTGACACAAATTTTGATTATAGTAACACACTTCACAGCGCTCTGTGATTTTCTGTGGGGGGACGTTTTTGTTTGTTGTTGCTTGGATGTCTGTGGAATTTTTTAAAGAATTTAAGCAGGGGGGATAGGGGAAACCTTTTTTTTTAAACCCCCCTGCTTTTTGCTAAATTTCACAGTGCGGGTGATTTCCCGCAGTGAGCAGCTGGCAAAACAGATCTAGGCCCGGCAAACAAAAGGGTTTTAAATCCCGGCAAAAAACCCCTCCCCTTTCTCCCTGCGGGATAGGGGGGTTACTGCAGTCGGAGGAAGGGGGCTATCTGTGTGTTGAGGGGACGGGGGGGGGGGGGGGGGGGGGGGGGGGGGGGGGGGGGGGGGGAAGGGGAAGAGGCAGACAAGGGAAACCCGCCTCTGAATTCAAAAAAAATTTTTTACAAACACTGGGACATTTGGCTTTTAGTAAATTAAAATTTTGTATTGTAATGTTGAGCCTTTTCCAAAACAGGGGGAGGTTTTTTGGGTGTTTTTAAAAGCATAGCATTGCATACATTTGACATGTTTAAAAAAAGTTGACAAGGGCAAAAAAAATAAAATTAAAAAAAAAAATATGTTTTGAAAATTTTAAAAAATTTTTTTTTTGCCAAAACTGCCCCCAAAATTTAAATTTTTCCTTTTCAGTAAACCAAAATAGTTTTCCTTTAACATCCCGAAACCCCCAGCAAATTTCTTCAAAGGGTATTTGCTGAAATGGTAATGTGTATTTATTATAGCAGAAGACCTAAATAAATTAATAAAACATTGTTTTAATTCCCTTTGCAAACTCAAATATCCTGTCTCTTGCTGTTAAATAAATGAAGGGATTACAAAAAAAGAAAAAAAAAGGAAAAAGATTATGTTTTATGATATTTTGATCTTTTTTCAAAGTTTTTTAAGCTTTGCAAATCAAAATTTTAAACATATAGAAGTCAGATGATCAGTAAAATATATCAGTATAAAGAAACAAACTGATTTTTAATCAGAATATATTTTTTAGGAAATTCTCTATTTTTGAAATAATGTCAATCTATCTTGTTTCTTTTTAATATTTCAGATAACTATGTAAAATGTTTTACACTGACACACAAGCAGCTGAAAAATCCAATTTTTTATCACTTTTCAACAGTCACACTATCAAATTGCATAATGTATATTTAAACCATAAAAATAACTTAAAGGTGTGTTCCAACGATGAAATATCCGCTCCACAGGTTGTCTCATAGCTAGCTGCAAGCCTCTTGTGTATGAGAATGAGGATGGCAGTTCTTGAGGCTGTCCTCCCCATATAGTTCTATAAGAGTTCCAGTTTAGCCAAGTGGCATTGCTAGAGTCTTTAAACATCTAGGGCATGAGTCATATGTGTTGTATTGCTCAATCTGATTTGGTTTACACAGTATTTTTTATGCCACTGTGTGAACTGCATATATTTTTACGGAGAAAAAAACGTGTATCCCTATCACTAATTTTACGCATGTTCCACATAGATGCTCTTCATCACCTCAGCAGTACACTGAGTAATGACAAACTGACAAATTTGCTTTTTCAAAAGCGCTCATCTATGTATAATAGCATAATACCTTCTAAATAGGTCATACAGCTGTCACGGGTGGGCCTGCGACCCCCGTCCCGGGTCGCGGGCACACCCGTGGCCCCCGCACGAGCGGCGCCGCCGCCCGCATGTCGGGTGGTGGGCACGCTCACCCTGCCAGCCGGGTCCCCGCCTACTTACCCGGCCGTGCTCCTGCTGCAGCTCCAGTCTCCCATTGAGCGCGTCCCCGCTCCTTAGGGGGCGCGCGTGCCGGCTCTCTGAAATTTAAAGGGTCAGTGCACCGGTAATTGGGTATTGCCAGTCACTGCCCTTATTTAAGCCTGCCCCTTCCTGAGTCTTGTGCCGGATCTTTAGTGCCATTTAGCCTATAGAGAAAGCATTCCTAGCCTTGTTCTGATTTATCGTGTACCGTAACGATTGCTTACGTTCCTCGACCGCGAATCTTGCCGCCTGCCCTGTCCTTCTGCCTGTCCAAGACCACAAACCATAGCCACCTGTCCTGACCTCCTGCCTGTCCCCGATTACGAGCCCGCCTGACGATTTTGTACCGTGCTACACCTCGGCTGCTTCCGCAAGCAAGTCACGTCAGGGGTAGCGACCTGGTAGACTCCCGCCGCAGCAAGTCCATCCCGCTTTGCGGGGGGCTCTGGGGAAAACCGAGACCTACTTAGATTCAGCTCCCTGGCGTGGCTTACGCCATCGCTTGCGGCTGTCCAGAGGATCCCCTATCTCCATCCGTGACAGTAAGATCCGATCCATGGATCCCGCCAAGGTTCCTCTGCCACCTGACGCTGACCTCAATACCATTGTGGCTCAGCAGTCGCAACAGATCGCTCAGCAAGCCCAGCAAATCAGCCATCTCTCCGCCATGATGCAACAGTTCCTGGCCGCTCAGCAGCAGCAACCCGCTCCCGTGGCTTCCGCTGCTCCTTCGGTTGGCTCCGTTTGCTGGTCGACGGCTCCATCTGTCTATGTCATCCAAGTTAGATGGGGACTCCAAGGCCTGCAGAGGCTTTATCACCCAATGCTCCCTGCATATCAAATTAATGGGCAACCAATTTCCTTCCGAACGGTCAAAGGTGTCGTTCGTGCTCAGCCTTCTCTCTGGGAAAAAGCCCTGGCCTGGGTCCCCTCTTGGGACAGGGAGCCAGATCACGGCCAACCTTGCTAATCCTCACCAAGTTCGGGAGTGTTTTCGGGGAAACCCGCCCGGGCTTCTTCTGGAGACCGCCTTGAAAAAACCTGCGCCAAGGGGAAAACTCTTGTAGGCTTTAAACCCCCGTACGATTCCGCACTTTAGTTTCCCAATTATCTGGAATAAGGCGTTGACCGCCACCTTAAAGAGGGCCTCTCCAGTCGCATCAAGGATTTCCCTGTCTGCCCGGGCCCCCCCGTCTTCCTTAGAAACCTTTTTCTTCGGCCCTCTGATTAATCCCGTTTTCGGAGCCAGGAGGAACCCCGGGCAAAAACGAGAACAGGTTGACCCCCCTCTCCCTCTCTGGCCCCATTTTCCCCAAAGGGCCGAAAACTTTCCCTTTTCTTCGCCCTGCCGAGGGGCCTGAAGTGGATAGAGCCCCATGTCTGCGTCGGAGCTAACCCGAAGACGTAGGGAATTGTCTGTATTTGGGGCATTTCAGACCAT
Source organism: Phyllomedusa bahiana (assembly GCA_025379985.1). Taxonomy (NCBI): domain Eukaryota; kingdom Metazoa; phylum Chordata; class Amphibia; order Anura; family Hylidae; genus Phyllomedusa; species Phyllomedusa bahiana. The sequence continues at coordinate 15,087 of JAODAL010066048.1, forward strand.
TTCCGCAACCCTGCCTCTGCCCCTCAGGCCCGGGGGAAACGGGCGCACCAGGGTATGTGGGAGAGGCGCCCCTAGGTGAGGCAAGGCCTCTTCTCGCCGACCATCCCCGTGCCCGTGGGGCATGGGTCAGGTTTCCCGTTTCACGTTGCTGCCTTCCGGACTTGGGTAGCTAAAATTTCTTGGACGCTGCCCTGGTGTCCCGCATAATTCCTGTGATCCTGGAAAAGCCGCTACTCATCTCCTCTGTCGGGGAGAGTTCTCAGGATCCAATTCGGTTCCGCACTGATTGGCCTACAAGTGGGGGTTTGAAAAAGAGAGATTTGCGTTTTTCTGCTACCCCGTTCTTCCCGCCATTCTCCGGGGTATCCGTGGGCAGCGCCATGTCCTGTGCCGACGGGGCAGGGGGCGAATCTTGAGTTGGGGGTTCGGAGTGTCAGTTCGTGTTTGGTGCCCCCTTCCCCTGTGCTTCCCGCTTCTCCTGTCCCGTCTAAGCTCGGGGCGGCCTTCAGCCCCATATCAACCCTTGAGAGTCTTCTCTGAAAGCAAGCTGAGACATTGGCCCCATCGCCCATATGACGTCCCTTTGATTATGCCAGGATGTCCCCGCCACGGGGGGGGTTTTACCCTTTTGGGTACCTGAGACCTTGGCTATGTCTCTTATATCAAGGAGATCCCCGAAGGGTTCTTTCGTAAGTCCTCCTCTCCGCTAGGGTGGGGTTCTTTTTCGTGGCTAAAAAGGACGGTCCCCCTAGCCCTTGGTAGAATCAAGGCCTCAACAAGTTTAGGGAAAAGAACCGCTTCCCTGCCCTGATCATGGATTTTTTGCCCCAGCAAGGTGCCAAGTTTTTTACTAAACTGGACCTGCGAGGGCTTATAACCTCATGGGATACGTGGGGCAAGAATGGAAGACCCCTTAAACACTCGCGAGGGGCACTTCGAGTCCCCTAGTCATCCCCTTCGGTCTCTGCAATCCCCCGGCCGGCTTCCAAGAATTTGTAAATGCATTTCCGGGACTCCAGAAACATGCGTGGTTGTCTCCCCTGGATGAATTTGGGTTCTCCCCCACCTTTGGTCCCATCAATTTCCGTACGACAGGTCCTCAGACGTCTAAGGGCCAACTGCCTCTATGCTAAGCTCGAGAAGTGTCTGTTCCATCAGCAGAGCCTACCATTCCTCGGCTACATCATTTCCGACAGGGGTCTGCAGATGGACCCCGCTAAGTTGTCTGCCATCCTTCAGTGGCCGCGCCCCGGGGTTCCCGGTACAAAGATTCCTGGGTTCGCCAAATTTTAGGCAATTTTTCACATTTTTTCTCACTTGAAACCCCATAGTGGCAAATTTACAAAGAAGAAAACCAACCAAAGCTCTGGCCCCCAGCGGCAGAGGAAGCCTTCACCAAAATTAAAGTCGCTTGCCTCTGCCCTGTGCTCTCCCCGGCCCGAACAGAGAAACGTTTTTTTCCCCGGTCGATGCCCCCCTCGGTTGGGGACGGGGCTTTACTCTCCCAGAAAGGGCACAAAGGCAAGACCCTCACTTGCCTTTTTTTTTAAAAGTTTTTCCTCGCATAAAAGGAATTACTCTTTTGGCGACTGGGGGTTTTGGCCACCCGGGCCCTGGAGGGGTTCGGATCTCTCGGAGGGGGTCATACCCAGTCAATATTTTTACGGGAAAAAAAACGGGAAACCAGACGCCAAAACCTTTAAAACAGGCAGGCCCTGGTCCCTCTTTTTTACCGATTTAAAATTTTTTCATTTTTTTTCGCCATGCGGAACGAAATTCAAGGCCCCCACGTTTCTTTCCCCCCCCCGGGGTTCAGGGGGGGGCACCTGCGCAGGGGTGTACAAGGGGGTTATTTTTTTGTGTTCAGGATTAGGGCGATGCCCAAGTGTGGTTGGGATCCCCCTTCTGGAGTAGAATTTGCTGTACATATAAGGCTTTCCTTTTAATAGGGGGGCTCCAAAAAAATTTAATAGAAAAGGAGCAAACCCTTTTTAGAAGAAAAAAGGGTTTTTAAGATGAGGCGGTCGGGTTTTTAAAAAGGTGTATAGAGTTAGGTTTTTAAATAATAAAAATTTGGTTTTTGTGTTTACGTAGAGAAACGATGGTTTAAGTTGCCTATGGAAAATAGAAATTGAGCCGCCATTTGGGACATTTTCCTCCGAAGGCCATCCTCCGCACCGGGCCTAAACGTATTCCCTGGCAAACATAGTTCCCCAGTTCTTCGGAAGAAGATACTGTCTGGCGCTTTCTCCCGTTGGCGGGACCAGGATGCAGAGGTCGTCCCTCATCTCTCGGTTTTTTTGGTGGCCCGGCTACCCCGTAGTTCTGGTTCGTGGGGGCCTGCACCCCGTGCCCAAAAAAAGTCCCCTGTTAAACCGGGTTGCTCCTTCCCCCTACCCATACCCAAGGCAGGTTTGAGAGATTAAACCAAGAATGCTACCTGCGGGATTTTGTCTCCGCGCGCCCAGGATGATTGGGCAGTTTGTTTCCCCGGGCGAGTTTTCCTTTAACTCCCCGGACTCGGAGTCTGCGGAGCTGCTCCTTTCTTTTTGTCTACGGGCGACACCCCGCCCCCCCTCCCCCTTTATGTGCCCCCTGAGGTCCCCGCCGTGGAGGAGCGATCCAGGGCCTACAGCTTCTGGAAAACAAAGCATTGTAAACCCAAAACTTGTAAACCCTTTTTTTCACCCATACACCCTAAAAGTGTAATCTGGGAGCAGGGCCCCCACACCCCGTGTCTGATTTGTACGTGCTTTTTTATAATTAATGTCTGGTTTGTCTGTGCTTTTACCCTAATTGCAAAAGCTGTGGGAATATGTTTAACCCAATAAAATTATTATTAGTTATTTTATTTTTT
>JAODAL010066049.1:0-17943 GCA_025379985.1 Phyllomedusa bahiana
GACCCATTCTCCATATACCCCTTTGCTACGCAGACTTAATCGAAGAATGCAGGGCTTTCACAGCCAGTGCTGCATCATAGGGAAAATGGCCCACCAATTTTTCCTCCATGTTCAAGGGTGGCTTCTTTATCAGTTTCCTTTGGGTGAAGCTACCCCTATTTAGATGGGGGGACCCCAGACGAAAAAAATAAGGTTTTCTGAAAGCATTCCACAATTTTTTTGGGGACCCACTTTCCCCCTTTCGCTTTTGGGTTTAATTTTTTGGCCAACTACCCTCAGAGCTTGAATGTTCAAAAAGGCCCTTGTAGCTCCCTTCTGGCAACGCCCCCGAATGCTGCATTTAAACTTTTATAAAAGGTGGGGAGACCCTTTGTCAACCGTTGGCCCTGAAACATAAATCCTTAGATTTCATTTCATTGAGCCCAAAGAAGGTCTATTACACCGCCATAGATTGTCATGGACATGCCCGTCCCCTCTGCTCCGGCACTGCAGCTTATACTATCCACCCACGCTCCTGTTCCCTGCTCTGTTCTGCCAACTGCCAGCGGCACCCCCCACTTCCTGGGGAGCTGCGCGGCACCTCTTAAAGATTTAAAAGGGGCCAGCACGCGGTAATTGGCTAATTCCCGGCTGCTGACCATATAGCTTGCTGACCCTTTACACTCCTGCTGGGGAATTGGTGTCTTTTGGATGTTTTGGAGAGAATGTTGGGAGAGTTTTGCTTATCTGTTAGGGCCTTCTGCTATATTTCCTAACCACGTTCCCTGCCCCCCACCCCTGAAAAAATTGCCGTCCCCGACACGTCTCTGCCACTGTTTTGTCCCCACGTCCCCCCCCGGTAGTTCCCCACCGCGCAAGTCTAACCCGCTTTGGGCGGGCCCGTGAAACTGTGGGTACTTAGCTCCCCCCTCCCTGGAAAGCTTTCCCATCGCTTACGTGGTCCGAAAATTTGCCTAATGCTGACGGTGAAATCGGGCCATTGTTCCCCCGGGGGGGCCCTCCCCCCCTATTTAGGAATCAAGACTGCAGGGGCCCCAAACGAGTGGGCAAATCGATCAGTTTTTTTGTCCTGATGCAGAACCTTTGCTGTACACTCCCAAAAAAACCACAACTGCATTTTGTTGTTGTCACCCCCCTGCTATGTTTCCCACTCCGTCAAGGGCCCCGCTGCAATCTCCCTTCCCCTACGCTATGATGTAACCCGAAGACGGCTCCACCCAAATTTTAAAAATGAGGGCCCACCAAATTTTTCCTACAAAGTGTTCCAAGGGGGGCTTCTTAGTCGCACCCTATCTAGTGAACCTACCATTTTTGAGACGGGGGTTCCCAGTATGGGGTTTATTTTGCACACTAGCCTCAGAGTTAAATGGTTCAAAAAAACCCCTTGTACGACCTTCTGGCAAGGTCTCACGGGGAAAAATTAAAAAGTTAGTGGTCGAGACCTTTTCGTCTTTTTGGGGACGAATTATCCTTTGGCTAACGACGACATACTTTCTCGAAGAGATAACAAGAGCTTGCCACAAGCGAGTCCTTTTTCCCATCCCCGCTTCCATGCCTTGGTGTTTATCGGCCCCCCAATTCCTCCATCAAAAGTTCTGGGGTAAACCCCATGCAAGGGGACAGAGCCATCGGGGCTGGGGAAAGGCGCACTCGCGCCCCCCACAGCACTCTGTTCTATTGCATCAGCACTAAACATTTCTTCCTGGATTGCCTCTGCGGCGGGAAAAACTCCCCCTTATTCTTTGTGGGCAGGCAACCTAAGCTTAAATCTACCTCCCCCATGCAAACCGGGCCCCAGTCCGTTAGCCTCGCGTTGAATTCGTTCCAAGCTCTGCCTTCATTGATCAGCTCTGCTAACTTTATGGACGTCTTCCCTAGTCTCCAAATTTTTCGGCTACTGGTGGTCCGTTTTCAAAGGCCCTTGTTTATTCCTCTTTTAAATGGGTAATGCGAAGTGCCATTTAAATTTCCACACTGTACCACTGACGTTCAAGTGATGCTCTAAATTGGGCCCATTCTTCTCTGAACTTTGCTTGGGTTTTCCCTTGGCTTCATGATTGCCTTGTACTTAACTGGGAAAAGGGTGAAGTCGCATGTGGGGCTTGACTGTCATCCACTTGCCCTTTCTGACCCGTCCGGGACGGGCCCCTTCCCATGACACTTCCAAGCCATTCTCAGTCTGCCTATTCGTACCAGGACTTGCGGGCTCTTCTCCGAGAAGAAGCCGAGACTCTCCGCCCCATCACCCTTTCACTGCAACATATAGATTTGTACCTGGCTTATCCCCCCCTGGGGACGGGGCTACCTGTATCCCTTTCAGAGAGTCAGGCCCCCTGTTGGCAACATTCAGGGACTCCCGGGGCTTTATCTGTAAATCCTCTTCTCCCCCGGGGGGCCTTCTTCTTCTTTGGAGAAGAAAGACAGGGTCGCTGGGGCCTTTGTATCAACTATTGCAGCCCTTAACAAAATAACCCAAAAAAAACCCCCGTTCCTTGTCTCTGATCTCGGAACAAAACCCTTGTGTCCCAACCGGGGGGTGATCGTGGCCCCCCAGATTTTTTTTGGGGGGGGTTATAGATGACATTCATAATCCTCTGGGAGGGAAAGGGGTTTTTTGAAGAATTTTTGCTAACTTAACAACAACAAGATCGGAATTTCATTTCACCTTTGAAATGCAGGAAGGGGGCCTACCCTTTTTTGGATGTCCCAATTATCAAGACATAAAGGGAATATCCATACCTATGTACGAAAACCCACAGCAACCAAAACCGCTGCATTGGGACAGTTATCTCCCTTACCCCGTAAAGGGGAAACAAAAGGTCAGTTCTTCGAGTAAGAGAAATGCTCTAGAGAAGAGGATTTAGGAGACAGTCATCATGTTTAGAAACAGGTTTCTGAATCGGGGATATCCCCAAGGGTTTAGAATCTGAAAATTCCTACATGGGGCAAAAACAGGAAAGAGCAAACATTTTTTTTTACAAAAAGCCCCCCAGGAGGAAAAGGGAAAAATAATGGGGTGCTTTTTAGTGGCAAAATTTGAGGGACGGGAACCCAAAGGGGTTTTTTTCCAGTTTTTACAAAAATTTTGGGGGGATACTAGTTGGAATTTTGGACTTAGAAGGATTTTTTCCCCTCACGCCCCCTGATAAAATATAAAAAAGGGGAAAAATCCTTTTGGGGAAAATTTGGGTTAAATTGCCACTAAACCCCAAATTTCCCCTCAGGGGGCACCTGGCTGAAAGGGAAACCGTTGGTTTTTTCCCAAATGGGGACAGAGATGTGTGGCTTGCCCTTACATACAACAAACCAAGCCCTTTAAAAAAATTTTGCCCCCTTAATGGGAAACAATTTTAATTGGGGGTTTTTTGGGCAAAATTGAGGCCCAGAAGGAGTAGTTTAATTTTTGGCACATCCCCTTTTCCCCACTCAAAACCCCTTAGGAAAAACAAAAGGATGTTTTAAAAAAGAGTGGGGAACTTTTGGGGAGATAAAAGGAATAGGAGAGACACTCCAGTAGCACGACATTTTTTGGGAACATCAAATGGAAAAGGGGAACCCCTGCGTTTTTTGATTTAGGGGTTTGTGGACCACCCCCCCGGGGGGGGGGGAAAGGGGGAAAATTAAGAGGGGAATTTTATGAAAAGGGGGCCCAATGGGATTCACCAATCAGTCGGTCCCCCCCAAAAGGGCTAAATGAAAACGCTAAATTCGGGGTTTTTCCCTTTGGGTTTAACCTGAATTTTTTTCCCTTGGATCTGTACACAAATTTTTGGCCTTTTTTACTCCCCAAACAGAGGACCCCCCGGGAAAATTCTTAAAATGAAAACCAAAAAGTACATATCATTTTTAAAAATTTTTTAAATTTTTTTTTAAATTGTATTCACGAACCCCCTATAGCATGAAACCCCCATGTCAGCTTGGACAGTGAATTTTAGGGGGCCCCGTGCTTAGGCCCTGTTTCATCCCCAAAACCTAAAAAAAAAAATTCTAACACTCATGGGAAGTTTAGGGTGTTAATAGTCTTTTTTAAAAATCACCTATCTATTTCCCCAAAAACCCCACCCAAAAGGATCTTTAATAAGGGAACCCTAGCAGAAAAAGCAAAATTTTAGCGGGGTTTTTTATCGTTTCCCGGGGGGACCCCGGGAAACCTGTGCACTTTGGGGCCCCGGATGTGGTTTTGAGTCCGGCCGACATGGGATGGGATTTTGACTTTGCGCACAAAGCACACCCGGGGACCCCCCGGGGTCGGCAGTTTTTTTGCCCGGTGTGCGTACTTTTTGGGACGGGTCCGGGCAACGGAGAAATAATACCTGACCTCTTTAAAGACAAAGGGATAAGGTAAGGGCTTTTATTATACACATAAAGGGGCCCTTTTTAAGGGTATTTAAAAGGGGAAGGGAGGTGTTTTACCCCGGTCCCCCTTACATTTTGGGGGTTGCCCATTTCAAAGTGCCGCGAGGGCTATCAGCAACCATCCCTGGGGGCATATAGTTTTAAGTACACATTCTTTATCAGATATAAAAAGGTTGAAAATTTTTTGTATATAGCGTTAGAAATTTATTCTTCGAAAGTGTTTTTTTAAACCCCCCTGATGAACCCTAAAAAAGGGGAAAAGAAAAAACGCGTCGGTATACTGGGGATACGGGTTTAAAGATGCTAAAACATCCATACAATAAATTGCCCTGTCATTTAAGCGGAGCCGCCCTTTTTCGGGGCGATTACCCCCTGCAGACAAATATGCACTAAAAAATGGTATTTGTTGGGAAATGTTAGGGGTTATTTTCACGTATTTTTAGGGTAAATCAGAAAAGTTAATTTTTAAAAGGGATTAAAATTTTGCAGTGTACTTTATAAATCTTGGGGTATTGAAAATTGTAGTTTAAAAGGGAAGATAAATATATTATGGCCAGTTTTTTTGAGGGGGCCCCTGTGGAAAAAAGGGAAAAATGGCGTTTGGGGCCCCAAGAAGCGGTTTTTTTTCAGATGTTGAGGTGGGAGTCTAAATCATATGTTTCTTTCAGACTTGAGATTTGGGTTTTCAAAAATTATAAAACAGTTATCTGCAACTTTAAAAGTCTTGGGGGGAGTACGGGGAATTAGAACAAACTTGAGTCACGTATTATTCCTAGGGGGCTCAGAATTATGTAACCCCTCTATTAGGTCACAGTCAACAAACCCTACTACCCGGGGTGGGAGAAAAGAATTAAAGTTTGTTCGGGTGCGATTAATGAAATTTTTTATTGAAAGAAGAAAATAAAACATTAAAAGCACCCCCAAAAACCCTTTAAAAAACCTCATAGAAACAGGAGAAAAAAAATTTAAAGGGAAATTTTCCTGACTTTTTTAGGAGAGAACAGAGCTTAAAAAATTCCATAGAAAAGATCAAACAGGGCCTAAAGGCACAAAAAACCCCCAAAAAATATCTGGGGGCCCTTCAAAAAATTCAAAAAAAGGGGAAAGTTTTTTAATTTTTTTTTTTTTTTTGGGAAAAAAAAAAAAAAAAACCCCGATACCCCCAAAACAAAAAGTGGGCCCATCAGCGCAGAATCTTCAGCCCAAATTTCACAACAGCAATAACCTCTAGGGGTGATCGAGGGGAAGGGTAGATACAAAAAAGGGGCCCACGCGGGAATTCAGGGGGAAAGGGGGAGTACTTATGGATTTTTAAATTTTCCCTCTTTCCCTGGCAACCCCAAATTTCCCCCCCCCTTTTTTAGGGGGATGGGGGGGGGCCCAGCGCCCGGGCCCTAGACATCGCCAGAACCCGTTAGTACCAGATCATATAGAAAAATTAATCTTACAGTAGGGAATTGAATAACAGAAATTTTCAGATCTTACAGGAAAGGGCCCAACGTTTGTACCTAAACCCCCAAAATTTTAGTGACTTCACATGGATCCAAAAACCTACAAAATTTTTTTGTCGTTAAAATCAAATGGCACAAATTTTTTAAAATTAAAGACAAAAATTTAATTTCCAACAATTGGGGGTACAAAAACAGGACTTGGAGGGATACATAAGTTAGTGTCCCTTTTTGGATAGGAAGACATGAGAGAAGGGCAAACCAAACCAAAATTTAAAAAGTAGGAAAAACCCCCCAAAACCCGGGTTTTTGACACACCTGAGATTGACCTGTTTTTAAAAAATAGTCTCCAAAGAACTTCGACACAAAATGAACCGAGGCTAAACCCTTTTTTTAATAATTTTTAAAAGAGAAACTACAAAACACTACTCTCCCGGGAAAGGGGGGGCAAGTCAATAATTTTAAACCCTCTGATAAGGGGGGAAAAAAATAGTATATTTAAAACAAGACATGTATAAAACCCGATGTGTAAAGACCTCCTAAAAGATCGAATGGTTATGGGTATAAATAACCCGCCCCAAACCCTTTCGAAAAAATTTTTGTTCAGAAATTTTGGGCAAAAACTCGAAGAAGGTTTAGAAAAGGTTTTATCACATACAGAGTTTTAAATTCAAGTTCCATCTAAACCCCCCAAATACCCCGTTTTTATTCTGTACCCAAGATCCATAAAGGGGGTGCTCCCCCTTAAGGGGGCCAAAAGGGTTTTAGGTGTGGGATCCAAAATTTCGCAGGGAAAGTAGGAATTTAATAGATAAAAATTTTACAGAAATTTTGTTTCTACAATTTTCCATCCCCACATAAAAGACCCTCTGCCCTTTTTCGCAGACTTATGGGGTTTCGGTCAAAAGGATGTAATGGGTTGGGGTCTATAGATGTGGAAAGTTTTTTTAAAAGAAAATTCCCAAAGAAAATAGGGATTTAGGCAGTAAAAAAATTTTTTGTTCCAAAAAGGAGCACAGGGAAATTTCCCGGGGTCCTAAGCCCTTTTTGGATTAGGGCTACTGGAATTTTTTTCTGGAAAATAATTTTTTTTGTGTTTCACACCAAGACCTTCCCCATCGGGGCACTGCAATGGGGGGGGCCCCTTTCCCCTCCCCGGGAATTTTCAAATTTGTTTTCCCGGGGGTGGTGGGGGGCACCCTTTGGGGGTTTCCCCAAACCCGGGGGGGATCAGTGGCCCCCCCAGATTTTTGTCTGGGGGGGGTAAAATAGAAACATTTTAATCCCCTTGGGGGGGCAAAAGGGGGTTTATTTTTGAAGAATTTTTTGGGTCAACTTTTCAAAAACCAAAATGGAAAAGCATTTTTACCTTTTTAAAAGCAGGAGAGGTTTCCTACCCCCTTTTTGGGGGTCCTAATTATCCCAAAGAATTAATGGTAAAAATCCTTTCCGATATTACAGAAAAAACCCCCAGCAACCAAAAAGCCTGCCCGCTTGGGACGTTATCATCCCTTCCCCGTAGAAGGGGAATACCAAAAAGGGCAGTTCTTAAGGTTAAAAGAAACTGCTCTAAGAAGAGGGGCTTTAGGGACCTATCATGTTTTGGGAAAAAGGTTTTTGATCGGGGGTATCCCCAAGGGTCTTTGAATCTGCATTCCTACATTCGCAAAAAAAAGGATAAGGGAACATTTTTACAAACTAGATCCCAGGGGGACAGGGGGAAAAAAAGAGGGGCGTTTAGGGGAAATTTTATGACGGAACCCAAAGGTTTTTTCAGATTTTACAAAAATTTTTGGGGGATACTTTAAAATTTGGGTCAGGACTTTGAAGGGTATCTTCCCCCAGTCCCCCGGGAAAAAAATAGAAAAGGCAGATCCCTTTTTAAAGGGCAATTGGTTTTAAGCCACTATACACCATTGCCCCAGGAGGCACCTGGCTAGAAAAAAGACCGATTGGGATGGGTTTAAATTGGACAGAGATGTGTGGGCCCTTTTCCATACATACAACAAACCCAAAAACCTTTAAAAGTGCCTCTAATGGGAAAACAATTTTCCCTTTTGGGGGGTTTTTTTAATTGTTGGGCAGAAGGGGTAGTGGATATGTGCAAAATGCCCTTGCCCACCTCGATACAAGGGGGAAAACTAAAAAGGGTGTTTAAAAGAAGAAGGGGGAGAACATTTGGGGGGTTTTACGGAATTTGGAGAGACACTTCCCCGTAGCACGAAGTTTGGGAACATCATAAAGGAAAAAATGGGAACCCCGGTTTTGTGATTCTAGAGGTTTTTTGAGACCTTCCCCCCGGGGGGGGGAATGGGGTAGACAATCCTTTTTGTTTAAAGAGGCCCAATGGATTACCGAAATGCAGCTTCCCCCCAAAGGGTCCAAAATGAAACGCCAAAAAATTTTGGGTTTTCATTGAAAAAAACCTGAATTATAATTTCCTTGGGTCCGTTCACACATTTTTGCCTTTTAATCTCCCCCAGAGGGGAAACCCGTAATTTTTAAAAAGACCCCTAAAGTTCATTCATTATATTTATTAAAATTTTTTTATTGTATTACTGAATCCCCATAAACCTTTTATAAATATGCAGCTTAGGACAGGAATTTTAGTGCCCCGTGCTTAGGCCCCCGTTTCATGCCCCTCCTCAGAAAAATATTAAACCCCTCATCGGAAGTATAGAGTGGGGAATAGTCCCTTTTTGAAAAAACAACCAAATCTATTCCCCAAATTCCCCCTAAGGTCGTTAATAAGGTGGAACCCCAGCGCCCTTTGCATATGTTGCTGGGTTTTTTCGGGTTCCGGGTGGGGGACATCCCGGGCCTGTGCACTTTTGGGGCCCCGGGGGCTTGGGGAGTCCCCACAAAGGGATAAAGGTTTCTGACATGGGCAAATAGCACATCCCGGGGCGCCGCAGGGGTCGGCAAACTTTTCCCGAGTGCGTACCGTGGGGGGGGCCCATGGCAACAGGAAAAAATAATATCCTGACCTCATTAGCTAAGGGAAAAGGTAATGGGCGTTTTTTACTACACAACATAGGGGCCGGTTTTTAAGGGGTTTATAAGGGAAGGAGGTGATTTTTCCCTTTTCCCTTCATCTTGGGGGCCGCATATCAAAGTGCCGCGGAGGGCTATCAGCAACCATACCCGGCGGCATTAGCCCAAATTTCCCCATCTCTTTTTCGATATTAAAAAGGGTTGGGAAATTGTTGTAATACGTTAGAAAATTTGATTCACAAACAAAATGTTTTTTTAAAACCCCCGGGTGAACCCCATAAAAAAGGGAGAAAAGGGGTCGGGATAGCTGGGGGGATCAGGTTTAGGAAAACATACATTCCAAAAAAATTGCTGTCAAATTTTTGCGGGCCGCCCTTTTTTCGGGGCCCTTTTCCCCGTGACAGACATACCCCGCACTATTTTGGTTTTATGTTGGTAATGTTTGGGGTTATAGGGAAGATTTTTAGGGGGAAAATCAGTTTAAAAATTAAAATTTTAAAAAGGGATTATAATTTTGCAGTGATACTTTTCAAAAGATGGGCCCCAACAAAAGGAGTCAGCCTTTTTTGTTTAGAAAACCAAGTATGAAAACCAAAAAATGGGGTCAGCCCAAGGGAAAGGGGGTCTTTTAAAAATTTAATTACAATCCCAGTACAAAACAAATGCAATGTTTCGACCCCCATTTCCCAAAGCTTGAAAAAGGGGGGCCCAATTTGGGGCGAAAACTTGCACTGTTTTTGTACCCCGGTTTTAAATTTAATTAAAAGACCCTTCTTGCCCGAACCATTGTGGATGTTTCATTTCTTACAGCTCCGCAATGGTCAGTTTTCATGGCCTGGGAAAAAGGCTGTCCCCTCATTCCCCCCCCAACTCCCGATTTCTGAAAAAATTTTTACAAAACAGCCTGAAATGATGAAACAAATGTTTAGGGAAAAACACTCCCTCTCTTTCTTTTAAAAGGCAAGGGGGGTGAGGGGAAAAAAATGTTAAAGGCTGTGAATTTTGGGGGGGTAAGAGTGAAACTAACACTTTTTTATTTTTTTTACAGCATTTTCTAAAAAAAAATTGTGAAAATCCTGTGGGGGTTTTTATACCACCCACAAAAACCCGGGTATAATCCTCAAGGGGGGTAGTTTCCAACCCTGGGGTCTTTTTTAAAGGGGTTTTTTATTAATTTTAAACACCCCTTAAAAGGGGTCCCGCAAACCTTAAAGGCGCCCCAAAGAAAATTTTAATGAAAATGAGCCCCAAAAATCCCTTTTAGGTACTCCCCCCATTCCCGAGGCTTGTGGTTGACTACCCTAGCGCACTATACAAATAGACCCCAAAAAGGGATATCTCTAAAAACCTCAGTATTGGGGGAATCAATATTAAGTTGAATTTTTTTGGTCACATCTACCATATTCCTATGAATAATGGATACAAATTGAAAATCTGCAAAAAAAAGTGAAATTTTGAAAATTCATCTTCACTTTGCTTTCATTTCTATGAAATACCTAATAAACTTAATAAATGCGGTTTTGAATACTTTAAGGGCAGTACTTTCTTAGATGAAGTCATTTATCAGGGAATCTAACATACAGGTCCCTCAAAATTACGTCAGTACTGGACTGGTCTTTAAAAATATCAATGTTGCAAATTTTCTTCAAAATGTGAAAAATTACTAATAAAATTTCTAAGCACCCTAATGTTGTAAAAATAATAAAAAGATATTTAAAAAAATGATGCCAACCTACAGTGGACATATGGTAGATGCTAGTTATAAACTATTTTGAGTGGAATAACTGTGTTACATGCAGACATTTTTGACATTCTGATTTTTGATATTTTTCACAACTAAACAAGAATTCTATGGACCAAAATTTCTTACTAACTTAAAGCACAACATGTCACGAGAAAACAATCTCTGAATCACATGGATAGGTAAAAGTGTCAAAAAGTTATTCTCACATAAAGTGACACAGATTTCAAAAATGGCGCTCTGTCAGGAAGGTCAAAACTAGCTGTGTCCTTAAGGGGTTTACAATGCATAGTATATTATGATGTCATGGTATTGCTAAGGATGTATGGAGTCTACTCCATACAAGGCAGTTGCCAGCTGTAAATTACAGAAGTCACATGCTGTCAGTGGCTGAGATTGGAGATAGCAGCAGTCCTAGACTTTTAACCACTTAGATGCTGCGATCAGTGTGAATGCTGCATTTAACCAATTATAAAATGGTGTGGAGACGCCTTCTGTCAACCAGTTGGCCCCATGTTACATGAGTGCCTTTGGATTCTCATTTCAGCTTGGGCCCAAAGAAGGTCTATTACAACCTGTCATACAATTGTCATGGAGTGTGCCGCCGTCCCCGCTCTGCTACGGTTACTGCAGCTCTATACTCATCCAGCCGCGCTCCTGCTTCCCTGCTCTGTTCTGCCAAATGCCAGCACGCGCACCCGTTTCCTAGGGAGCATGCGCGGCAGCTCTTCAAGAGTTAAAGGGCCAGCACGCCAGTAATTGGTTAATTGCCGGCCGCCGACCATATTGCTTGTTGACTCCTCCTACACTCTCTGCTAGAGTATTGGTGTCTTTTGGTATGTTTTGGAGAGAGTGTTGTAGAGAGTTTTGCCTTATATCTGTACCGGTGCTTCTTGCTATTGTTTCCTGACCACGATGCCTGCTGCCCACCCTGACATTATTGCCTGTCCCCGACTACGTCTCTGCCTACTGATTCTCTACCACGCTGCCCCCCCGGTAGTTCCCCACCACAGCAAGTCTAACCCGCTTTGTGGCGGGCTCCGGTGAATACCGCGGGCTACTTAGACTCTGCTCCCTGGCATGGCTTATACCATCGCTTACGGTTGTCCAGAGAAATCGCCTACATCCATGACCGTGTAATCTGGCCATTGATTCTGCCTGGGGGCCGCCACCCAGTATTTGGGACATCACGACTGCAGTGGCCCAACAGAGTCAGCAAATCGATCAGTTTGTTGTCCAGATGCAGAACCTTGCTGTCCGTCTGCCCACAACCACAACTGCACCTTTGTCTGTTGTCACTCCACCTGCTATGAGTCCTGGTCCGTCAACGGGACCCATTCTCCATATATCCCTTTCGCTACGCTATGACTGTAATCTGAAGACATGCAGGGGCTTTCACAGCCAGTGCTGCATCCATATGGAAATGATGGCCCACCAATTTCCACAAGTTTTCCAAGGTGGCTTCTGTAGTCAGTCTCCTATCTGGTGAAGCCTACCCCTATTTGAGATGGGGGGACTCCATGACAGCAAACATACAGGCATTTCTGCAAGCATTCCACAATATTTTTGAGGACCCAGGCCATTCCTCTTCTGCTTCAACATATGCGGTTAATTTTGGCACACTAGCCTCAGAGCTTGAATGGTTCAACAAGGCCCTTGTAGCTACCTTCTGGCAACGCCTCACTGAATGCTGCATTTAAACAATTATAAAATGGTGTGGAGACGCCTTCTGTCAACCAGTTGGCCCCATGTTACATGAATGCCCTTAGATTCTCATTTCAGCTTGAGCCCAAAGAAGGTCTATTACACCATGCCATACGATTGTCATGGAGCATGCCGCCGTCCCCGCTCTGCTCCGGTCACTGCAGCTCTATACTCATCCAGCCACGCTCCTGCTTCCCTGCTCTGTTCTGCCAACTGCCAGCGCGCACACCCACTTCCTAGGGAGCATGCGCGGCACCTCTTCAAGAGTTAAAGGGCCAGCACGCCGGTAGTTGGCTAATTGCCGGCTGCTGACCATATAGCTTGCTGACTCCTTCTACACTCTCTGCTAGAGTATTGGTGTCTTTTGGTATGTTTTGGAGAGAATGTTGGTGAGAGTTTTGCCTTATCTGTGTACTGGACCTTCATGCTATCATTTCCTAACCACGTTGCCTGCCGCCCACCCTGACATAATTGCCTGTCCCCGACTACGTCTCTGCCTACTGATTCTGTACCACGCTGCCCCCCCGGTAGTTCCCCACCGCAGCAAGTCTAACCCGCTTTGTGGCGGGTTCCGCTGAATACCGTGGGCTACTTAGACTCCGCTCCCTGGCAAAGCTTATACTATCGCTTACAGTGGTCCAGAGAATTCGCCTACATGCATGACTGTGTAATCTGGCCATTGATTCTGCCAGGGGGCCTCCACCCCATATTTAGGACATCAAGACTGCAGTGGCCCAACCGAGTAGGCAAATCGATCAGTTTGTTGTCCTGATGCAGAACCTTGCTGTACATCTGCCCAAAACCACAACTGCACCTTTGTCTGTTGTCACTCCACCTGCTATGATTCCAGCTCCATCAACGGGACCCATGCTGCATATCTCCCTTTCGCTACGCTATGACTGTAATCCGAAGACGTGCTCCATCCATATGAAAATGATGGCCCACCAATTTCCTACAAAGTGTTCCAAGGTGGCTTCTGTAGTCAGTCTCCTATCTAGTGAAGCCTACCACTCTTTGAGACGGGGTTCAGTATGTGGTTCATTTTCGCACACTAGCCTCAGAGCTTGAATGGTTCAACAAACTCCTTGTAGCGACCTTCTGGCAAGGTCTCACTGGGAAAATTAAGGATGAGTTAGCTGGTCGAGACCTTCTGTCTTCTCTGGACGAACTTATCCATTTGGCTACACGGATCGACATACGGTTCTCGAAGAGATAACAAGAGCTTCGCTCACAACACGAGTCCTTCCTCCCATGCCGCTTTCCATGCCTCGTTCCGGTGTTTCATCGGCCTCCAATTCCTCCATCAACAGTTCTCGAGGATGAACCCATGCAAGTGGACAGAGCCTATCTGGCTGTGGAAGAGCGCACTCAGCGCCGCCAGCAGCACCTCTGCTTCGATTGCAGCAGCACTGAACATTTCATCCTGGATTGCCTACTGCGGCCGGGAAACTCTCGCACTTATTCTTTGTGGGCAAGGCAACCTTAAGCGTGAATACTACCTCTCCATGCCTAACCAGGCCAGTCTCGATCAGCCTCGCGTCTGAGACTTCGTTCCAAGCTACTGCCTTCATTGACTCAGGCTCTGCTGGGAACTTTATGGACGTCGTCCTAGTCTCCAAGTTTCGGCTACTGGTGGTCCGTCTTCAAAGGCCCTTGTTTATCTCCTCTGTTAATAGGTAATGCATGAAAGATGCCATTTAATTCCACACTGTACCACTGACGCTTCAAGTCGATGCTCTAAATTAGGCCCCATTCTTCCTCTGAACTTCTGCTTGGTTCTCCTTGGCTTCAGTGATATGCCCTTGTACTTAACTGGAAAACGGGTGAAGTCGCATGCTGGGGTCTTGACTGTCACTCCACTTGCCTTACTGCACCTCGTCCGGTACGTCCCACTTCTCCACTGACATCTTCCAAGCCATTCTCAGGTCTGCCTATTCAGTACCAGGACCTTGCTGACATCTTCTCCGAGAAGCAGACCGAGACTCTCCTGCCACATCACCCTTACGACTGCAACATATAGATTTGCTACCTGGCTCTATCCCTCCCTGGGACAGGGTCTACCTGCTATCCATTACAGAGAGTCAGGCCATGTTGGCATACATTCAGGGGAACCTCCCGAGGGGCTTTATCTGTAAATCCTCTTCTCCCACCGGGGCGGCCTTCTTCTTCTTGGAGAAGAAAGACAGGTCGCTGCGCCCTTGTATCAACTATTGCAGCCTTAACAAAATAACCCAAAAAAAACCCAGTATCCTCTGTCTCTGATCTCGGAACTGTTTGACCATCTACGTGGGGTCAAGGTTTTCACAAAGCTCGACTTGTGGGGAGTCTATTATTTGATCCACATAAAAGAGGGTGATGAGTGGAAAACTGCCTTCAACACGCACGATGGTCACTTTGAATATTTTCTCATGCCTTTCGAGCTGTGTAATGCTCCTTTGGTGTTCCAGAATTTCGTTAATAATAATAATAATAATAATCTTTATTTATATAGCGCCAACATATTCCGCACCACTTTACAATTTATGGGGTATAAGTACAAACAAAATCAAAAATTATACAGAAAAAGCTACTTACAGATCAGACACAAGGTGTGAGGGCCCTGTTTGCAAGAGATCTCCTGTATGTTTGCCTCATAGTGTACCTCTTGGTTTTTTCTCCGGATCTTGAAACCCATCGGGCCCATGTTCGCCAACTTCTGAGGTACTTACGAACCCATCAACTCTACGCCAAGCTTGAGAAGTGTGTCTTCAAGCAATCTAGTCCACCATTTCTGGGTTACATCGTGTCCGACATTGTGTCCCTTGCTGGGCTTTGCTAATTATTACCGGCAGTTTATCCCTCACTTCTCTATTGTGGTAGCACCTATAGTGTCTGTTAGTAAAAAGATTCAGCAACCCCAAACTATGGCCCCCAGAGGCTGAAGAGGAATTTAACCACCTGAAATCTGGCTTTTCTTCTGCCCCAATCTTGTGTCGTCCTGATCAGGAGAAGCCCTTCTTCCTTGAAGTTGATGCATCTTCTGTGGGGGCTGGTGTGGTTCTTTTGCAAAAATATTCCAGTGGAAAAAACATCACCTGCGGGTTCTTTTCCTAAACCTTTTCTCCTGCGCAGAAGAATTATACAATTGGAGATCACAAATTATTGGCCTTTAAGTTGGCTCTGGAGGAATGGCGACATCTCCTGGAGGGGGCCTGTCATCCAATTAATATTTACATGGATCACAAGAATCTAATGTATCTACAGTCTGCTCAGCACTTCCAGCCCTACGGCACAAGATCCTGAAATGGGGACATTCTTCTCTGCTGGCCAGCCACCCTGGAATCCGGAAGTCTTTGTCTTTCATTTCTCAGTATTATTGGTGGCCAATTCTGTTTAAACACATTAAAGACCAGCCAGTCTTCTCCAACCTTTGCCCATTCCTGAAAGACCCTGGACTAGAGATGGGCGAATTTCTCAAAAAAATACGATTCAGTCACTTCGCCGAAATTTCCGACAAAATTCGTTTCGTTCCAAATTACTTCGGCACTAAACGCGTTAAAAAGCGGCTATTTTCCAGGCTGCACAGAGCCTGCAGGGTGCTGTAAAAACGTTGTGCCATGCTTAAATATGCAGAGGTGAGCTTGGTTTGGTCTTCATCAATGTTGTGTTTTTTGTATGACACGCACATGACTGCCGCCGCTCTTAGAATCGCTTCACTATAAAATGCCCTGGGCATTATGGGGGCAAAAGCTGACCAAAAAACTGAAGCAGGAAGTTAGCCTGTTAAAGTCATGGCAGCAAAGCTGGAAAACAAATACTGAGGACTCAGGTGGCAACATTGTGACAGAGTGTGAAGGTGACGAGCGGCAGCCACAGCAGCATGAGGTCAGTCAGTGGAACAATGACCATTCTGGAAGTGGCAAAACAGTACCCAGGCCGCAGAGTGGCACAATGACACTGTGCTGGAGGTCACGGGTGGCAGCAGATGAGGTCAGGCCAGTGGCCACAATGACAAATTCTGGAGCTGGCAAAAAAGGAGTAGGGGCCAAAAAGTGGTACAATGCACAGTGTGGAGGGCACGGGGAAACAACCGCTGCCGATAATCAGGGCGTGGGACAATGACACAGTGTGGAGGGCACGCAAACAAACCACATCCCGCAGCTTTAGGTTTAGGGCAGGGAAAAATGAAAATTTGGAGGGGGGGCAAAAAACAGGAGTAGGCCACAGTGTTTGGGGGCAAGGGAGCACCCCGGAGAGCAGGGGGTCGACGTGGCACAATGAAACAGTGTGGAGGGCAGTCAGGAGTCCCCAGCAGCAGTTTAGGTTTTAGAGAGTGGCACAAAAGACATTCTGCGGGGCAAAAATTTTTTAGGCCACGAGCGGCAAAATGATGAAAAGGGGGGGGTACGGCGGGCCCCGCATGAGGGCAGGCATTTGGGACAAAAGACGAGAGTGGAGGGGGATGACAGGGCAACAGCATGAGGCAGAGAGTTCAAATGAATTTTTGGAGGGGGCAAAAAAAGTTCCAGGCCAAGGGGTGGGACAAAGACAAGTGTGGATTTTCACGGGGAACAAACAACAGCAGCAGCCGCTTTTAGCACATTTGAGTGGCACCAAATTTTCAGAGTGTTTAGGTGGGGGGGCAATACCGTTTCCCCTGGTTTTTGCGGGGGGTGGAGAGGGGAAAAAAACTATCAGGGATGTGTGGATTTAGGGGGTTTGGGGCGGCCCGAATTTGTGGCGGGGGCAGGTAGTTTGAACCCGACTGAGGCCCAAGGCATTGGTTTTTTTGGGAAAAACCCGGCCGATCCAGCCCGATTTTTATCTTGAAAAATAGGTCAGTCGTTTCAAACATTTCCCGTGGACAACGGGTTCTCCTTGGGGTTAAAGATGGCCCCCGCCCCACTGAAAACCCGCTCTGATTTCCACAAACTGGCCCGGGGAGGACAGGGTTCCCCCACTGCCCAAAATCGGCAAGTTGCGGGGCCCCACATTTCCCGTTTTGGTGCCCCCGTAGTCCGCGGATCTTTAACCCCGGGGTGGCAGAGTGCTGTCCAAAATAGGCCAAAATGTTGGTTCGGGAATGCTCCCTTTTCCCGCTTGCTGTGTGGTGACTGCCCCCCTCACTAGGGGGTGAAAGGGAAACTGCTCATTAGTGACTCCAGACTTTGGTTATGCTGATGGGTGGTACTGCTCTACCCCCCCAAACCCTTTCCCCGCAAGGGGCGAGTCGTTGGGCGTGAGGAACCCCGGCCAGGGCCTGTCAGAGGAGGGGGCGTTTCCGCAAATAGGCGCGGCCAAATGATTAGGGGATTTCCCCTTTTGGGATTTGAGTTTGTTCCCTTTCCCCCTTTAAAAGCTGGGGTAAAAAAGGGTCCCTTTTGGACCGGTAGCGAGGGTCCCAAAAGGGTGGGAGAAAAAGGGCATCCCCCTTTCCCGGGTGCTGCTATTCGGCTGTTTACTAGCCAGGGGAAATTTTTGCTTTCGGGGACATTGAACCCAAATGGGTCCGAGGGGCTCCTGCCTCCCTTTTTACTGTTTTAATGCCACGGTGCTTGGGGGGTCTTTTTGCCTGTCTTCCTTCTCCCTTTCCCCCTCCTCCCGCTGCTCTGCTTTCCCCCTCTCTTGTCACCCGGGTATAAAATCCACTCATTTCAAACCCGCAAATGCTTCTGCTCCAATGTTTTCCCCCTCCTCCTCCTTTTTAAATCCCACCGGAAT
>JAODAL010066050.1:0-17943 GCA_025379985.1 Phyllomedusa bahiana
TACTGAACCATTATCCCAATATTTGGATTGGTTATTACGACCTATCCTGTCCAGTATTCCCTCTTATCTATTAGATACGAAGGCTTTATTGCAAATTTTGCAAAACCTTCCAGTGTCCCCGGATTTTAGACTAGCCACTATTGATGTGGTGAGTCTTTATACTAAAATCCAGCATAGGGATGGACTTATAGCTGTTAGGTCCTTCCTAGGTAGGACAAATCGAGAGGAATATCAGATTGAGTATATTTGTGAGGCTTTGGACTTTGTTTTGGGACATAATGCCTTTAAATTTAATGGTGATTGGTACATACAGAAGACAGGGACCGCTATGGGGACCCCAGTTGCCCCTACTTTTGCGAATCTTTTTAGCAAAATGGGAAGAGGATTATGTGTATAATGTAAAAAATCCTATATCAAGCATATTGCCCACTGGTCACGTTTCATTGACGACATTGTGGTTGTTTGGTCTGGTTCTGAGTCTCAATTCCGATGCTTTATGGAATATCTAAATAATAATCATATTAACATGGTATTTACATCAAATTTTGGAGATAAGTCATTGGTGTTTCTAGATGTTGAGATTTCTTTGAGTAACGATAAAGTCGTTACCAAAGGGCATAGGAAGCCAACCGCCACAAATTCATTATTACATTTTGACAGTTTTCACCCTGACCACGTGAAAAAATCTTTACCATATGGACAGTTTTTGAGGTTACGACGTAACAATAGTGAGTACCATTATTTCCTTGAACAATCTTTAGAGTTGGCTGGCAGATTGAGAACTAGAGGTTATAACGAACAATTGATTTCTGATGCTTTTTCTAGAGCTATTAATCAGGATAGACAACGGTAGTGTTTGGTAAACGTAGGAAGAAGAGGAGCGATAGATCTATTTTCTCCTTTGAATATACTAACATGTCCGATGTGGTGAAGGGAGCTATTAGGAATAATTGGCATATACTTGAATCAGATCCCGAGCTGTTTGAAAAGACTAAGGAACCTCCGATTGTAACATTTAGAAAATGCAAGAGTCTCCGTGATGAACTTGTTCACGGTAACATTGTTTCTACTCATGATAACTGGTTACAGCAGTATATCCCTAAGGGTAATCGCAGATGCGGTTCCTGTTCATTTTGTGAAAAAGATGGTAATAGGAACCATCTACGTATCGGAGGTTATTACACACACAGTAGATGAACTGATCACTGTCGGACCAATTATGTAGTGTATGTCATGTGGTGTAAATGTGGTTTATTCTACATAGGGAAGACGATCCGTCCATTATTTGTCAGAATAAGAGAACATCTATATTCAGTCAAAACTAAGAAGGGTGCTCCTAGATTTATTGCTCACATGCATGAAGTCCATAATGGTGACACATCCGCTGTTTTGTTTGCAGGAGTTCAGCGTATCCTCCCATTGAATGAAGGGAGTAGTCGGCATACAAGACTCCTACGTTGTGAGGCTAGGTGGATACTACGTACCGAAGCTTTGGGTTCTATTGGGTTAAATGACAGGAATGACCTGTCTTCGTTTTTATGATTTAATATATAGATATGTGTTAATAGAGCTAGTAATTGTTTTTAAATGTGTTATTTTGTAATTAAAAAATGTTGCCAGTCTGTATGTTGATTGACAGGCACACCGGGGATTTAAGACGTGTCTACGTTACTTCCCGACATGCCTTGAGAAAGCGTGAGTACACGCGAAACGATCGTAGGCTGTTTGCTGTACCATCTGTCCCCGCCTGCTGCTATGTTGCAATCTTGAATTAAAGTATCGCTACAAAGTTCCGGTGAGTGCAGCCTGTTTTCTTTTCTACTTGCTACTTTGGATTCTCTCCTTCAATAGGATTGAGCACCGCGGTAGCGGGATTGAGTGTGGCCATATATTCCTAGTATTGTTGCGGGAATACTGCAAAAAACTCCATATCGTATATTTGATACCACACTGGTGCGTTTTGAACTTTCTGTTTTTGTTTGATAATGAAAACTACATCAGTTCTCAGAGCTTGGCAGGACAAATTTCAAGAATTTTTTGCAGTGGGTAGGGCAAATACTGTGATCCAATAGTAAAGGTACAAAACGCATATTAGGGAACCAAACATTTTGTGCAGATAAAGCACTTTGTCAGGATCCTGATGTTGTTTCCATTTCGCTCTCTCAAAAGCACCTTTTTCTACTAAGGTTGCAGAGCAGGTCTATCCCAGTGTCTAATATAAGCGATTGTAGTTTATCGCTTAGTTAGTACGTGATCTTACACTTCGTGCATGCCCTGCTGTGTAGGCACTAGTTGGCGGTTGTTTAAAGCTGTGTAAACCACTTAAGTGGCAGTTGTCTTCTAGTCAGTTTTTCATATTGGCTCTAATTCTAAATTCGGAGTTGTTATCTTTTTGATCACATAGATCTAATAAGACTTTGGTTGTATATTTCTAAAAACTTTATTGCCTATAGCTGACAACTAGATTAACACAAGCTAAAGGCGCGTGCTGTTTTGTTTTTTTTTTCTCTTCATAAACCTCACAGAGGCTTATTTCACTGTCGCTTTTAACTGGGCTGTACTTTTAATACTATTTTACTTTATGTTTTAATAGCAAATAAAATTGTGTAGTCATTCACTGTTGCAGACTTACTTTGTTACTTTTTTGTAGTTGATTCTTTTTTTGTGTTTAAGACCGGAGAAAATGAAGTTTATTAGAAAATATGCAGGAAATACTGTGCTATCAGTGTGATAAGGATGAAAATAGTATATATCAAAAAAGAAAAAGTTACGGACATATAAATTTTTTGTATCATTCAATAATATATCATCGCTATTAGGTTTCTATCAAGAATTAGCTGTGAGTGTAAAAAACAATACACATATAGCAAATAATGATAGTACACGTACATTGCCTTTTCTACTTAGAAGCACAGATTTGTTACTTATAGCGTTAGTATTAAGTAATGAAAGAAGAAATAGACTGAATAACAACAGCCAGCGCCCCCCCCCCCTCTACCCATTTAAAAACTCTTCCTACACCCTAAAGCGACACAAGGAATGGTGTGTGCGTGTGTCCATTACTTTTCTGTGCGGTATCAGCAATTAACCTCATAGGAGGTTTGTATAAGGTTGTAGCGATCTACATGGATTTTTTTTTAACGCTTGGAGTCATTGCGGGGTGTGAATAGGCACGTTAAACCATGGATAACAACAGATCTCTACTAACGTACCTCTAGGTGTACATAAGGACATGGCCCAAAACCCGTTATGAGTGGAAGGTCAAATCCAGTCTTCCAGACATAACAAAAATTTGTTGGGCACCCACGATGCAGAGTCATTAATATATTTTTTTTTAAATGTGGAGAGCATGTGTTTGAGGCATTTACAGATTTCTAGTCACTTTATCCTTGTAGTGTACGGAGTATATTCCCCAACGCCCCCCACCCCCCGCCGCCACCCCCCCCACCCCCCCCCTCTCACCAACCCCCGCCTGTACTTGGCAGCTGATGGTTTTACATGATAATAAAAATCAGTTTCTATGAGTCTGATGAGACATGTGGGGTCACCGAGGGAGGTTGTAGTCCTCTTGGTATACCTAGAATGTAATTATGGCAAACCTTTGGGGTCATTTTGTTGCGGATACAACTGGGCAGCCCATATCCTATCATCAATGGAACCTAACGCCGATTTTGTTGCCAAAGGTCTCTTGGATACTTGGGTAGTCAAAGCCCACTATGTTAAGTGGAAAAATATAGGTTCCGGATACTAGTAGATGACATTTGGACAGAGATCAGGAATCTCCGGTGCTTGTGTACATATGTCCAAGTACGTTGTGGTGGTTTGTGTGTATGCTCGCGGTGTATTGATACAGTAGGGATACTTCCTATTCCCATATTTCGGTGGACTCATCTAATTTGGGGGTGTCTCCATGTGGCGGCTACGCCCATTGATGTCCTCTGTTATGGTCCCTACGTCCCTGTTCCCATAGTACCATTATTGCCCCGGTTATGGTCTCCTCGCAACCTCCTTTGACCCGTGAGTATGCTGTGTAATCTATGTATAAGCATGTTATATGAACGGACCTCTCAGGTGGTGCGATGGATCAGAGAGTAAAGGTTGAGAGTATAGGAGAAGATCTTGAAGTAGGGCCCCAGAGGGATTTGCTCCTAATAGGTTTTTGCGATGATGGGCGTATGGTTACGTAGCCCTGATTTGGTATTGTGTGATAAAAGTGCGAGTTGGTAGGAATATCTTATTTACCCATAGCTAAGTCTGGAGTGTTGTACGTTAAGACGCAAGTTTTCATATAATTGGAATATGTTTATCACCCCCTTTCCCTTCCATACATAACACCTCCAGTTTTGGTTAGAAGCGCACAGCCTTGCATATGTTAATTGAGCAGAACAGTGGGGTGTATTGGCTCTTCTACACCTGATTGATAGTATAAGTCTTTCACCCGTTTCCATATTAGAAGACACTGTTTGATGGAATTGGAGGGACACCTGTTGTGGAACAGTGGCATAGGTCTAAGAGCGTGCAAGGAAAAGAGAAGATTCAAGGGGTGAGTTATACCGGGGGTGGTGTCCTTGGTACTAATTAGTAGCTCCATAAACCCGTTGGAGATCCAACTCTCACGCCACATCGAACCAAGTTGGGAGAGTTGAGCCGCCCAATTAAGTAGGTCCGCAGGTCCGGGTAGGAGAAGCCTCCCATGTTCCATGGGTGCTGTTAGGACATGTAGGGACATGACGGGGCCCTACACCACCATTCCAGATGAATGAAGAGCAGTGATAGAATTTAAAGCCTAAATACAAGTGGAATTGAGATATATTGGAGAATGAATGAGGAATTAAAGATTTTGGGGAGGAATTAAGATCATCTTAACAAAGCTTATCCTAGCCATAAACGACAGGTGTAACTTACTTCCACCCTGCGGATTCTTCGTTCGCGAAGGGTTAGGCTAGAAGGTGGGACGATATTGAGGTCATAGAAACTCCGCTAGAGTAATCTTGATATATTGATTCCCAGGTATGTTATCTGGGATGACCACCGCACGTGGCAGAGTCGAGGCCCGCTCGCGGGGGGGCAAAAAAAGGGTCTAAGGGGCAGTAGTCTAAATGGGAATTTTTCAATTTTAACCTGTCAGCCCCAGAATATTGGCCAAATACTATCGACTACTTCCTAAGGCTTGGGAAGTGAGATGTTCTACATCTCGCAAGTACATATAGTGCCAGATCAAAATTTTTCTCGGTATATAGGCTGATTTTTCATTGTTTGTGAATACCATCTCAACATCACACTACAAATTATATTCGCATTTCTGCTCGTCATTACGGGCGGAATACGGGCTTCACAAGGACCATAGCAAACAGTATGATGGCCCGACAGAGGGCACCCCTGTCTGGTACCTACGCCAAGGGTTTGTGAGTCCGATATGAGCCACTTACAATCTAAACATTTGGCGGACTGGATGTAATATAGGAGTTGGACCCAGGAAATAAAAGATGGACCCGACCCGAAAACCAAACCTCTGATGAACAACCACAAGAAATAATTCCATTCCACAGAGCTCAAAGGCCTTGTATTGTGTATAGGGATATAATATCCTGGTCCCCACATTCGAGTGAGGAGCTGCATATTAATGAAGAAGACGGCGTAAATTCATGGGGGGACCGTGTGTTACCCGGCCATAAAAGCCTGTCTGATCTCCTCATTTACTAGGGAGGAGGATAATGGGAGTTTAGGCCGGAATGGCCCAAAAACCTTGGCCAGTATCTTAACATCTGTGGAGTGAGAGATATCGGTCTGTACGATGAACACAGCTCAGGGGTTTCACGGCCAGGCTTAGGGAATAACAACAATTAATGCTTCCCTCATTGAGGGTGGGAGACATGCCGCCTCCTTAGCCTGTTAAACAATCTAAGTAGATAGGGACCAAGTATTCTGGATCTTGTTTGAAGAACTAGATAGGTAACCCTTCAGTTCCGGGTGATTTGGCGTTATTAAAGGAGCGGCATATGGCCGCCTGTGTGTGTCTCACACAGAGGCGAGATGGGAGGCTTCTAGGTCGGCATGTTGCTCCTATTTGTGAGCGCAGGAGTGGGGTCAATGCCACTTCTTGTCAGTACTGATTTCTCATGTGTGTCGCTCTAGATACTAACTACGATAATATTCTTTGATATAAAGTATTTTAAATAAAACTGGATTGTAAGTGAGACTTACATACAGATCAGCGTTACTAGAACAAGCCGAAACTCTATCCGCCACCCTGCTATATGGAGTGGCAAAATAGGAATTCCACTACCCTACTCGGGCAGTGTCCTCAGGCTTGTACCCTATGACCCCACCCACAAGGGCGATTTGATTGTTCATGGGTATTCTTAGCACATACAGGATTCTAAACGATTTATCCTATCATGCGTCTTCACCCCCATTTTCACTCAAATGATATTTAGTAAAGAATTGTATGTTGCGGTCAGCATGAGGCTGTCTCTCCCGATACTCGCAATTAGCTGTAGACATCTAAAATTTTGTGCAAGAGCCAGCTTGACTTATTGTCCTATCGTTCGGATACACTCTAACATAAGTTATAACTTCCGCCTCTGCGCTACCTACACATGGCCGGAGGTATCAGCTTTAGCTGCATACGAGAATTTAAATGTTCATCAACCTTGCGGGATTGGATAAGGTGTCTCCAACTATATAATTATTGTATGCCGATGTATTGCGTCCCAGATTGAAATGGAGGATGGAAGAGTGACGTCCATTTATTAATAGTAATGTTGTATCCCAATATATCTGTGTAGTTGGGCAGATGGTGGGAGCAGCCGTAAACTTAATATGGGGTAAAACGCTCAGGATTTGGGGCTTGGTAAGGTATCGATCCATAGTCAGACGGATTGTAGGCTACTGCACCATGAAGAGAATTGATCAGTAAAGACCGCAGACGGGAATGCTTACTCTCAATCTCCTGGTTCACTATTGGGAAGTGAGTCTGTTTAGTGATATGTTGGGCATAAAATTTCTGTTCTGGACAGAGCAATTGATATCCGTGCGAATAGAATGCTAAGAATAAATGGTGAATGCTAGTAATGGTGTACGAAGGTTTGAGAACGCAGTGTCATCAATGAAAGCCTACGTGTTACCCACCGCCATCTGTAGGGACGAGGAGCGAATCAGCCAGCCCAAGAGTCTGTCCACATATGAACCTATCTCCTGACAGTATCCCAGGTTGAGTTTGAAATCTCCCAACACACGAGACCGTGTATCTGGCCATCGCAGAGTGAAGGCATATTGCGAATGAAATGACTCCAACTGGATGGGCGGGAGGGATGTAGCGTATGATCAGAATCAACGGTTTTATTATCAATAAAGCAGTATATGATGATATACCTCGACACGTGTTTGTCATATCAATCGTTTGTTAAATGGAAAAGGCACATTTATTTCCAGGATCAACACCGACACACCCCTTGCATGGAAGAGTTAAGAGTATTTCCAGAATGATAGGTCCATCCACCCTCGGAATTACGTAGTGTACGAGTTCTTGAGCCAGGAAAGGTGGGATCTCATTGAAGACAGATAATATCTACCTTACTATGACTTAATCAGCAATCATCACCAAATTGCGTTTAATCGGGTTCATTAAGACCCTCACGTTCCATGAAGGAAATTTAAAGACGCCAAGGCACGCTTTTCCAAATAAAAAGGAGTATCTAGGATGTCGTATTGTTGCCTCCAACCATCCATTCCGAACATCAACGATCCCTCCTCCAGGCTATCCGCTCGAGTTTGTGTAAATAGAGAAGCACTCCACATAACTTAGCAAAACCCCAATGAACCCATTTCCCACCCAACATCCAATCCCCAAACAGTGGGGATGTATGACCCCAAACATTAACCATATTTCAACTAACAAATGGCGTGGAAACCACCTTAGCCTAATATCGGAACACGCCGCCCAGTGGACCCCCGAGCAAACAGCGCTTAGAAATCAGAATCAAATTATATGGAGAAAGAAATATTTGGAAGGTATACTATCTGTCGCAAAGGCGGAAGTGTCAGGTACCCCACACAAATATGTTATGCCTATAATCTGCACAATATCTCTTGAGAGTTAATGGAATTAAGTGTGATAGATGGTATTTGGTATAGTGAGAAGATGAAAAGGTAATGGTCAGTAGGGAAAAGGTTAGAAAGCTGGGGGTGACTGAGATACTGTGGAGAAAGAGGGTGAGATGGTAGAAGAAAAAAAAAAGTGGGAGAAAGAATGAAAATAATTAATAGAACTCTCATATATGTAGCTAGGAGAAAAGAGAAAATGGCATCAGTAAATGGAAGATGATTGTGTGTCAGTATGGATCAAATCATCGCCATAAATTTATCTAGAGTACAATGAGACGTTAATGAGACTATGAGTCTCTTAATGTGTTCTACTAGGGACCAACGTTACCGTTCCGCTCCCCCGGAGTGTTTGTTAGCCCCCCAGGCTCCTGGGCCATTACTGGCCCGGATATATGATATAAAGAAGTGGGGTGTTCTCTCTACCACATGTACCCGAAGGCCTGGCAGGAATAAATCATAGAATACACTCAGACCGCGATCACGGAGCTTTGCTTTTGCTGAACGTAAAATGAGCACGTTTCCGCTGGATTCCAATGAGAAGTCGGGTTAGACGTGGATTTTGGACGTTCTCATAGGGATCGGGCCTTTCTCCCGCATTAGGCGCAACAGGGCATTCTCGGTACTCGATTTAGTTCAAGAAACTTGGCAATTTTTCAAAAGATCCTTCGGTGGAGCCCCAGGTGGAGGGGTGGTTTTGGCATAATGCGGTGGGCTTAGCTCCACCGTCAAACATGACCTGAGTGAGCCTACTTCTCTTTCCATAATTGTTTCAATTAAGAAGGGATTAAAGGTATGCCTTCTTGGTCGCTAGAGCCCTCCGCTACCTTCCTAGGTAGAGCTCAATAATATTCATGTTGTCAGCGCCTCTTAAGTGTGTAATTCTCCTTGTTCATCAACCTTAGTTGGCGTAGCAGAAGGTTTGGGCTCTGTAACATCCCGACAATTTATCGTCAATTGATCTGAGACGTGCTCGGTCATATATATATATTATATCACTAGGTCACTCATCACCATCTAGCTCCACCTCTGTAACTCTCTCTCACGCAGCACCCCCTGCGCATCTTGCCGGGAGTAGGGCAAATGTCCACTTTAATCTCATCGATCGCGGTATGTGTGAGAGCGTGGTCTGGCAGGTTTGTGGATTGGACCTCCAGCTACTTTTTGGGTGTCTAAGTAGGAACTTATTGCAGGATTTCGGTTGTTCTCTAGTAGGAGTGGCATGAAAGAGGAGGGGGTGGACTTGTTGTCTCTAGATGGATGCACTCGGTCTTGCTTACCTGCGTGTATGCCGTTGACCTTGTTTCGAGCCTGCCTCCATTTTGTTTCTAAGTATGGCATTGGTAGTTAGTTCAAGCAAGTGACTACAATGTCAGGGTAGGTAATTATGTGGCGGTCCCTCCACTAAAACAGCGCTGTTCGGTCCGACGCGGCTGGACATGTAACACCCTCAACATCTGAAAAACATGGGTCATTCTTATTAATAGACCGAAAGGGTCTAGGCAGTCATGTAACATATATATCAGGAAAGTCTCGATGGTAACCATTACGAGTATCTGGGGCTACAGTCCTATAACATCTGGGGTGACCGAGGAAGGAGAAGAACTGGCTTGAGGATGTATTGCAATACGATGGGACAGTTAATTCCACTGCATGTGTGTCTTACCGCCTACCTAGCACATGCACGCTAGCGGACGTTGGATGCCAGAGAACTTTATCAGAAAGTTTTTCTGTATACCGCAGTGTAGTAGTGTGTTATCCCATGTGTGACTGTAGTAATAGCAGAATCCTCTAGTGAGAGAATGAGAGTGAGATAGAGAAAATCCATGAGCCACTGATGGGATCTGTACTTTGTCTGATCATGCACAATCACTAGACTGTTAGCAGGTTGTTCAGGCACTTAGCGTACTTTGTTATGAACGGTAAGCTAGCCAGGCTAGTGGAGCCTAGCATAGGGTGTGTCAGAGTAATCCTTCGGTATATTCAGGGGCAAGGATGGCGCCACACACATACAGGGCAAGATGGCGCACGCACCACACAGGGGCAAGATGGCGCCCACACGTGTCCTCTCAGCCATGCAAGGGACTGTGGATGGCGGCTCAGTGTGGCCTACTTTCTAAGAGGTCAAACGGGCACCAAGGAGTCCTTCACCACGTTCTGGTCCTCTAAAGCCAGGCAATAGTTGGGGTTCTGAGGTAGCAGTGTGGCTCGCTCCACGCGGGTCCACGGGGTTCCTACTACACCTTTATACATCTACATCTCCCTGTATGTTAGGTACCTGTATGATTTCGCTGGATGTACGTTTGTCGTGTCTTCTCTCCACGTGTGTGTGCACGCCGGCTATGGTATCATTTTGTTAGGGTCACGTAGTGTCTCTTGTCCCCTGGTGCAGCACTTGGGCCTTCTCTGGTGTCAATGGCGTGTGGGCGTCAGAATGCGCAGGAGACGCTGCTATACTGCGTCTCTCGTGTTCGGGCCGACGGCCAGGAGCGTCCGTTGGTTTTTGAATGGTCGCAGGACTACGCACCTGACCCGGAGTCAGTCCCTTCGGGCGGCTCAGCCGTGCAGCACAGCCACTCCGGATCCCCCCCCCCCCCCCCCCCCCCCCCCCCCCCCTCCCCCAGAGGGTAAGTACCTTGGTTCTCCCTCTCCTCTCACCCCTTAGCCAGGAGAGAGCATATGTGGTGTTGACATATGATACAAACAGAAAGTTTGGTTGCTGCGACTTTATATAGCAGGGTTAGTGTCACTGGAGCTCCCAGGATGCACTGTCATGTCTACCTCGGACCTGTGTACACTAGCTTACTGCCATTATGTAGTGATCATTTAATTGCCATTTGATCTGTTTATGGCAATTTTTCTACTTAGGATTTTACCTTCTTGTAGGGTTCTTGTTTACCAAAATAAAGCTTATATAGCTAAGAAATACTATGTGTGCTTGGATGTTTACACATTGATTTTTCATTTACGGAGGGTAACACCATGTCAGTAAACCGCATTACTGTTGTAACTTGTAATACGTAAATGTTCTCTCACCATGTGTTTCAAGATAAGTTTTATTCCATGTGTTCTAGTAAACGTATCATAGAAACTATTATTGCACACAAAAAGTGTAGTGTTTGCATATAAAATGAGGGCTTAATTACAAAACAAGTTTGGAAATCTAGCAAGTTCCTCTTACTGGTCGTTATTATGCTTGGCTATTTTCCCCACATGACTGCTAACTTGGAAGGGTATGATAACTTGTGTTGATCACTTCTTCCTGATCAACTTAATTTTATCTGGAAGTACTGAAGCCAAGGATAGATTCCAAGTAGAGACTTTTGGAATTAGCATATTAACTGCTCACATTATCTGTCACTCTCCTGGATCAAAATAAACACAAATAATAATGCCTAGAGGGAGTTTTCTTTGTGTAGCTTTAGACTTCACCAAGCTTGATACTCTCGGCTGAAAAAGTGATTGCACCAATTTCGATGATTGTGAGATGACTTTACAGATCTAGTGATGATTGT
Organism: Phyllomedusa bahiana; assembly: GCA_025379985.1. Taxonomy (NCBI): domain Eukaryota; kingdom Metazoa; phylum Chordata; class Amphibia; order Anura; family Hylidae; genus Phyllomedusa; species Phyllomedusa bahiana. The sequence continues at coordinate 11,619 of JAODAL010066050.1, forward strand.
CCTAATGGCCCCCTTGCTTGTGAGGAACAAGGGTCAATTGTTTTGTCCAAGGGAAAAAAACACATCTGTAAAGCATCTATCTGCAAAAATAGCAGCCAAGTGGAAAAAGAAAGAGGGAAACATAGTGTACATTGCCATTTGTAGAGCATATACAGCTGTAAGCCATGCAATGTTATATAAACATGACAGATGAATAATATTATCGATTAAGCACTGGTTTTATCTGATGATACAATCATTAACAAGCATTTTCTGTGTATTTTTTTCTAAAACAAAAACAAACAAATAAGCAATAAAATATTAATTTGTACAAGACCACTAACGTACTACATTTGATTTCCTTTATCCACAGCTTAATAAACAATAAAACAAGCATACATTCTGCATTTTACTCACATTAACAATTGGGGAAGTGTCAGTGTAACTTTAGTCCACCTCTCTTATATTGTAGATGCTACTAGAAAGCTTTGAAAACATCCCGTAGTTTTCATCCTTATCAATAAAAGATAGATGCTCAAAAGTTTCAAAATCCCTAAATGCAGGGAAGATGTAAATATATTACACTTTTTGTAAGCATATTAAAAACTATTGTGGAAACTATGTGCTCTAAAACCTTTTTCAGTGAAAGGCAAAGCAAAAAAATTGTACCTTTTTAGTAAGTAAGATGAAAAAAATAGACGGGGACATCAGTAGATGATAAACGTTTTTTAAGGATAACTAAAAAAAAAAATGGATGAACATCAAGCTTGTGAGATACCTAGGTTCCTCCTTAATAAAGACCCGTCTGGTTCAACCACGAAATAACATCTAAAGTCACGATTGTATAAGATATATAATAAGTACTAAGTGATGTAAAACAGAACCATTCAATATAAGAGGGGAGTAAACAACTGAGCCGTAAATTCATTTTAAAATAAGGAGTGTGATAGTTTTATTGTTCTCTGATGGAAAACCTTTAACGTCCATGATTATGCTACCTTGAGTGAGGTTAGGGCAAAGACAGAAGAAGACTGGTTGTTTCAGAACAGAAAAATGAGGCTATGTTCACAGTAACATTTTTCCACTTACAATCTTTACGGCGATGTATACAGTTGGAAACCAGAAGTTTACTATACCATATTAAAAGACAAAATGCTATCTGAATGAAATCAGAATAAACCTTAGGTAAATTAGGAATTATCAAAAATTATTTATATTTGCCAAATGCCAAGAATAAATAATAACTTTCTGCAAAGTCAAACGTTTACATCAATAGGATTAGTATGCTTTTAACCCCTTACCGCCGAAGCAGTTTTGTCCTTCCTGACAGAGCCCTGTTTTTAAAATCTGACATATGTCAACTTTCTATGTGAGTTAGTATACTTTTTGACACATTTTTAATCTCACTTGACCAATGTGTAATTAGATTGATTGTTTTCTCGTGACATCATGTGCTGTCCCCCCCCCCTCCTCCACGCGCCGTATATAGCAAATTTGTGTACTATGACACATTCCTGTTTATTTGTGTAATAAATATCTAAAAATTGTCATGTGAACATTTAGAGAGAAAATTATTGCTCAATTTTCAAAGTTCTAAAATGTCACTAGCTGTGTATGACAAGATAGGGTCACACACGCTAGAGAATCTCAAAGATGCTTATACTCGCCCATCGCTACCATTATAGTTAGATGTAGTGTGTGCCGTCTATTTGATTTTTTTTTTTTTAACATCATGTAGGGGGCTTTAAGTAAATTTGTAGTCGTATTTTTCACATTTGTGTGAATGTAAAATGTGTCAAGTAATAGATTTTTTTAGGGAGCCAGTCCAGTTCTGATGTGATATTTAGACTTAGGCCTTGGACTATGTTACGCATACGTCCCATAATGGACCATCAACTAGATATAGAAACTAAGTACCTCTTCTTAAAGTATTTGAAAGCTTTATGTTCTTTATAGGAAGTTTATGTTAACCATTTCTGAGATAGTTTTCTAACTAGAGTAAGTATTGATAGCTCGCCATTTTCGTGGTGGTGATAAGTTGTCACCGATGTGAACAACAGTAGATAGTGACCATCGGGTTAAATGCAATTCAAAATTCTGATTCCCCAGATATCTGTGTCATTATTCATGAAGATATCCCATATGTGGACCATTGTGCACTGTTTGCTCAAACCACAAGCCTCGAGTATGAGGAGCACCGACTGGAATTTCGTTTAATTTTTACATGGAATCCCTGGAAAAAAAATCTCCCCAAAATGTGTTTGGCCAATACAACTATATATGGGTTGTTGTGTGTAAACTGCTGTTTGGGCGCCCATTGCAAGGATACAAAAGGGGACGGTGGTGACGCTATTGGCTTTTGGAATGCAGATTTTCGGTGGGGCCACCAAGTTCGTATTTGCAAAGCCCCAAAGTACAAAACAAGGTAAAACCTTCCCCATTTTGCCCCATTTTGGATTTCTAACCACTCCCTCATCATATCTCATCTTAGGGGTGTTATTGTTGGTCAATTACTGGATTTATTTGTGCACAGGTATGTTACAGTAGGTTTATTATTTAGCATTGGGCCATGTGTAATATGGGCTATGCAGGAGTGAATAAAAATGCAGTTCTGCCATTGTTTTTTAGGGCTTTCATTTTTTATAGCGTTCATCATTATGAGTGGTAATTATGACTGTTGATAAACCCTTTGAACAATGCGGGTCTCTTGGTACCCAATGGCAATGTGTGTGTATATTTTCCAGTTACGATGTTACTTTTATACAACGAATAGGATAATTGTAGTTAGTTGAAAAAATAATTGATTTTTATGCCTCTGTATATCGTCTGACACGCCACCACCCCCCACTGCCCCCCCCTCCCCCCCTTTCCCAATCATTTTATTATTTCTGTATACGAGTTGATGATATATATGGGCTTGTTGTTTTGGGATGAGTTGATGTTTTATTAGATACCATTATGGGGTGATATGATGCTTTGATCACTTTTCTATATAGGGTTTTTGTTGAGGCATTTGAACAAAAATCAGCAATCCTGGTAGTGTTTAATTTTATTTTTTACAGTGCTCACGTGCTCGGTTATTCTTTATAAATGAAAAGCTAGCTTTTTCCTCAGCAGGTCCGATATGGATTACAGCAATACCAATTTTGTATTTTTTTTATATTTTATGCTTTTCACAATAACAAAAAAAACTTTTATTCAAAAAGGGAAAACCGTTCTTTGCCATCGTTATAGCTCTGAGAGCAAGACTTTTTATTTTTCCGTTTACGGAGCTGTATAGCGGCTTGTTTTTTGTGGGATGGTTGTACGATTTTTGTATGTGGTCATCATTTTTTGGAGGTGACATGGCTCTTTTGTCACTGCTTTTAAACTATGTTTTTTGGAGAAGGCAGGGTTGTAGAGAAGTAATACTGCAACTTATGTACTAGGTAGTGTTTTTGTTAGTTTTATTTTATAACTAGTCTCTCACCATAGTCAGTATCCCGCGCGATACACCAAGTTGATTTTTAAGCGTCCTTGGGTCGAGTGACAATTTATGGCTGTGTGATACCGTGTTTTTATATGAATGAGATTTTTTAATTAACGTGGACTGTATATGTAATAGGGTTAATAGTTTAAATATGCACATGCAAATGATGGATTTATGATGAGTGTATTTACTTGTTTTTATGAGTCCTGTAATTTGGGTTTTTGCCGAGTATCTATGCCAGTTTGTAATTGTCATAGAAAAGAGTGCGGTGTACGTGTTTTGCAATTATTTTTCGTGTTGTGTTTTTTATCAATTGTGATTTTCACTTTCTTCCTGTTTAAGGTGGGTGGATGTATACTGACACATCATATCAGGTTATCTGTATATACAAAAGCAGACAGTATGGATCAGAATGCTTGTTTAGTAGGTTCCCTTGGCAACTCGCTCATAATCACTATTGTCTCACAAATGTGCTTTGCGTGCGGGCGTGATAGATCTGTCACCATGATCAGCACTAGTATGCTTTAGTAAAGCAAAACGGGCTGACAGGTAGGAGACCTTTGCGAGGCGCAGGCGCCGCTTACTGTGCCAATCGGCAGGCAGGAGGAGCTAATACTCCTCCTGTTCTGCAAAATTCATTATCCACGGGCCATAGAGGACTGCGGACATGATTACAGCACAGTTACAAATATACCGCTGGTCCATGCCGCGATCTTGGTGAGCTCTGCTTGAAGCTTGCATTGATCACCATAATGTACCCATACGTCAAGTTGAGGGAAACCGTAATCGACTTGACGTTTGGCTATGTAGAATGTTGCTAAGCGGAGTAAACAATTTGGGAGCAACCAATATGATGATGTGTTTCTTTTGGAACTTCTAATAGGTTTATTAGAACATCTGAGTTAACAACACACCTGTGGATTTATTTAAATTCACAACCAGAAAAAATGCTTCGTTTGTAACATTATAACATTTATATGACAAAGCTGGGAAAGGCAGGTCTCGAGCAAGGCAAACTACAAACATGGGATCATTTCACACAAGTTTTGCCAGGAGGAATGGGCAAATTCCCTACCAACTCATTGTGAAGAAGCTTGTGGAAGGATATCTGAAAAAAGTTTGACTCAAGTCATACAGTTTAGGGGCAATGTAACAAAATACTAATGAAATGTATAATTATCTCTCTCAATTATTCTGGGCATTTAGCAAATATAAATAATTTAGTAATCTTAACAAGGTAAGATTATGTCTAGACCTATCATCGTTAAATTTCATTGTCCATTCGAGAAAATACCATTTGTCCCATTATGTATCTTTTTATGTTAGTGTTTATGTAAAGTGTTTTTATAATGTATGTCGGAGAAATTTCCATAATTGTACAAACTAAGTATGTTCTAGTCTTCCATGCCAGAGAAGGAGTATTCTTTTGGCCTCTGTTTTGCCAGTACCATGTCAGAACATCACAAAAATTTAGTATGAAAAATCACAGTAGACCTCTTCTATAACTAAAGTCCTGTTAAAAAAACATAACTGTTAATGAATGCCATAAATGTCTATGGGTGGCAGATTACAACGTGTGGCATGGTTCACAGGTAGTATAACATTTCAGATTCAGGTAGGGCTGGTTGGACCTGATATGAATTTTTCAGTGAACCCCCGGCCCCACCCCCCCCCACCCCCCCCCCCCCCCCACCGCCATACCCCCTACTCACACTGTGACCTTTTTGTCATTGACGCAGAGATAAAAGAATTAGCTGTATTGCAAGCTAATGAATGATATGCCATATATGTCCCTATCTAAGAAAAAAAAGGCATCAGATTTCTTCCTCGCAAAATTAAAACCACCCCACCCCCCCCCCCCCCCCCCCCCCCCCCCCCCCCCCCCCCCCCCCCCCCCCCCCCCCCCCCCCCCCCGTTCATATCAGCAAATAATTAGGAATCATGGACTGAAAACCCCGATCCACCTTAATCAGAAGCATGACCCTATTCCCTTGGATCATTCAACACATAACATTCATTGTGTAAGATATCAATGAGGAATGAGATAATGCGAGCCCTCTTTCTCTCTCCGTTTAATCATCCACTCTAGGCAATGATGACTTGCTGGGGGAAATCACTCTGAATGTATCAAATTTTGAATACAGTTCATAGTTATGTGTGTAAGTGTCCAATAATAGAAGCTGCAATATTGGATTTTCCACCAGAAAAGTCACGGATTCTGTATGAGAATTGTGATTACTACTGAGCTCCAATCAGGATGCATTTTTTATCACCAAATGTGTAGGATTGCTGTCAGCGCTACCATTGTACAATCTAGCCAATTATTGACATTTATATAGATAGAATATGCTGTCGACCTTCCCCTATGGTAGGATTGTGTACTTGTGGTAGTTCAGAGTCTTGCGACTATAGCGTCTTGAACTTATGGACAATGTACAATCTGAATATGGGCTTTCATAGATGAGTGGTATGTTAGATGTATGTGCTTCTTCACTTTGTAGTATGTGTAGCTTAGTAAAAAATCCCCTAAGTGCACACACAAAAGGTTAGGAAGTATTTGCTTATTGAAGTTGTAAATGTGTATCCATACTTGCGCAGATATCATTTTGACTGGAACTATGATAGATGTTTCTGTGAAAAGATATTGAATTTCTCACCTGTCTGGTAATGGGCTCACTTTTCTTCCTGAAGTTTTAATGTCCCAAGCCCAAGAAATGAAAACCTTACGGGATTTCAGAAATGTTCTTGCACTATCAAAAACTAACTGAGCAATATCAAAGAGTCTCCCCCCCGTACCTTTGGCAAGTATATATACATTGTAATGGTTTTTTATCTAGATGTGACTTTTTTCAGACTAGTATCTAGATCCTACACAAC